>JACOIL010000080.1:0-110884 GCA_014839955.1 Trichophyton simii
AGGAGTTATTAAAAGGATAGAATATAGAGAGTAAGGAGGATAATATTAAGTACTAGTAGATCGTACTAATATAGTTATTTAAGGTTAATAAAGCTATTATAAAATAGCTCTTAGAGAGGAAGGAAGTATTAATAGTAAATATAACTACTTATGAAAGTTTGTTAAGATCTTATATAACTAGCTATATACTTTAGGTCTTCTATATCTAGCTTTAGAGTATAGGTATTTATATAGTTACTATTTAGGAGCTAGTTAAGGAAATACTAGGTGTAGATTTAGTTAATCGCGCGAGTAAAGTTAATAAGTAACTTAGTATTAATATATAGACTATTACTTATTATATAAGAGGCTATTAGAGGTATTAATATTAGTAGTATATCTAGGATAGTTAATTAGATCCCCTAATAGATACTATATAATAGTAATTTTAACGCTTAATAGTACTAATTATCTAGTACTATAGAACCGTCTAAGTACTTATTAAGTATTTAATTTAAGTATTACTTACCCTCTAGATACTTAGTAAAATTTCGTAGTATAGAGTCCCTAGTACTTTATAGTTATTTAAGCTTGCGTAGTATTATAATTATAGTTAATATAGCCTATAACCCCTTTACGCGGTCTACTCGTAATAATAATTAAGCTAAATTAATAAGTAAATATATACTATCCTAATAAATTATATAATTAATATAATAAAAATTAAGGCCTATTCTAAGGCCTAATATAGTAATTACTACTTTAATAGTACCCGTAGTAAGCCCCTATATAATATTCTAGTAGTCCTCAGGGTTAATACCTCAATAGTATATAGGCTATAAAAAGTACTAGCCTAACTTATTTATAATATTTATACTTAAAATATAAATAATAGTACTATTACTTATACGATATTTTAATTCCTCGATAGCTTATAAGTTAGAGAAATATATTACTACTTATTTAGTAATATTTACTCTCCGATAAGATATCTGCAAGTAAGTAATATCCTTATATCTAATATTTGCCTTTAGTGGAGCTTTATCTAATAGTAGTAAACTACTACTAAGTAATATTAGTAGGATATCTAGCGATTTTAGCCATACTATATTTATAAGCTACTCCCTCTATTTAATATTATATATATAGATATAGTATTTGTCTAGTATAACTCTCGCCAAATAACCCTAGGCCTTTAGGGCCTTAATCTAGATAATAAAGGAGTAAGAATAGGCAGCCTTAGGTATAGTAAATATAATAACTAAGCGTTTAATATTAGTTATATTTAACTATATAGTAGACGATATACCTACCTCGCGGGATTTAGCTAATTAGTTTTAGTATAGTAAGATAAATAGAGTTATAATAATAGTAACCCGGTTTATAGTAAATAACGCGTCGATAAATATAATAGTACTTTTACTAATCTCTATAGATATTACTATTAGGAGATTTTCTTTATTTTTAATAGCTCTAGTAGTAGCCTCTCTTTATAGTTCATATTGCTATTAGCTATTTATACTATATAATTAGTATAGTCCTTATTCTACGAGCTCGTGGGCTTGCTTAAGGCTAGACTCTATAATATTTAGATCACGGCTAAATATTATAGGTAGAGTATAAAGTTTATATAGGGTATTATTTCTATTAGCTACTTTAGGTTAACTACGTTTACAAGATATTAGGGGCGGAATAATAGATAGTATTTATTATTTCTAGCCTAGACTTAAGTTCTTAATTATATAATACTTTTATATATATACGTGATAATTTTATATATAATACTTTTAGCCTAGGTTAGAATCTAATATTATACTAGGAGGGTAGCTAGTTAGTAATAGGGGTAGTAGAGGGGTAAGGTAGAAGAAGCGATAGTATATAGCGCTTACTACCTTAAAGATACTAATAGATTTATCTATTAAGCACGAGAGTATATTAAATAAGAGGATATAATTATAGTTCTCGATATAGTTACTATAACTTACCTAGAGAGTATAGATAGTATTTTTAATAATAGACTATTATAAGTATATCTTATCGATAGTAATAGTAATATAGTACTAGTTAGAGATAGTAATTTCGTAGTTAAAGTATTTAGGACTTAGGGAAGCTATAGTATTAGAAACTATAGAGGTAAAGATAGGTAGTATCTTAGAGGGTAATAGTAGTAATTTAGCTACTTTTACCTCTAGTATAGTGATTTGTTACAATATATATAGAAAGGTAAGAAAAGAGTAAATCCTAGCTAGGTAGAATAGTAGGATATTACCTACTAGTAGTAGATAAACTTAGAGAATAACGATTAGGTAGCTAGCGATACTAGAGGTCTTATTATATTTATAAATAGTAATAAGCTAACGATTATAGATAAAGATACTATAGAAAAGGTTACTAGTATTATTAGTATTGAGGCTTAATAGTTCTATATCTCTTATTAGCTACCCGGATATTAATAGAATAGTAAGAGTAAGGTAACTAATAAAAGTATTAGCCTTTACTAGATACTTCGTAAGCTCTATAGCCTTCGGTATATCGCCTATAAAGAAGCTATAATAAATAGTGGCGAATATAGTACTTTTAATACCCCAATATAGGTAGTCTGGAGCTACGTGACTTACTTAATAAGGTTAATATAACTTAATAAGGCTATAGTTATAGATAGCCTAGATTTAATTATTAGACTAATTAGAGGGGGAATAGGTAGCTAGTTAGTAGATAAAGTTACTCTCTAAAAGAAAGCTTAAGAATTATAGACTTTATCTAGCTTGATCTATCAATATATAGAGGAAGTTATAGATATAGTCTATAGTTATATTATATTTACCGAATATAATAATTTAGTAGTTTTTAGACTACTAGACTACTAGTTTAATATAGAAGTCCTTAGTAATTATTTAGCTATATAATTTAATAGAGAATAACTCCATAAATATAGTAGCCGTATTAGTTAATAGCTATTTACTACTAGTATTCTAGATATATATTATATAGTCTATATAAGGTAAATAACGGAACCTCGCGCTAGTAATATAGAGAATAACGCTCCTTATTATATAGATAAGAGTAGATATATATAGTATTATATTAGTAGTATAATACTACTAAGATACCTTAATATTCTATACTCGAATAGTAAGTAATAGTATAACAGGAGACTATAAAAAGGGCCTATCTATTATAATAATAGATTCGAGAAGATCTATTATATCCTCTAGGGTAATATTAGATAAGATTCTAGCCTAGGTTAGAAATTAAAGCAAAGTATATATAGTAGTAGTAGGTATAATTAATAGTGTATTAATCTATATAAGAGTAATATATATAAGGTCTATAGTAATATTAATATATTAGTTCTAGATTATAATATTAAGTATTTTTAAAGGTTTACTCTCGATTATAGCTATAGTAGAATAAATAACTTAACGGATAAAATATTTATAACTATTTATTAAGGTAAATACTTAGATTAATAAAACCTTGATATACTTATTAATATTTAGGTTTAGTTAGGAAAATTTTAATATTATACCTATATTAACTCCTTAAAGGAGTACCGGCTATTAGGTATATAAGTTCTATTCTATAGGTTACTTAATAATAGGAGTAAGAGTATAATAATACGTAAGGGCCTATTAAGATTAATATAGTAGATCTATTAGATAAGTAACTTATATAGGCCTCGTAGTAGCTTAAATAAGGGGAAAATATCGTAGCCTAAAAGGGAATATAAATAAGACTCTATATAGCTTAAATTTTAGGCTTTTTTAGATCTAATCATATGTTATAGTATACTTCTATATAGATTGTAGTTTAATAGTCGCGTATTAGTATAATAGCTATAGATATCGAAAGCTATTATATATTATAAGATAAGGACTTGCTCTATAACTTTCGGCTACCTTAATATTATCTAGATTATTTATAATACTAGGGTACTATTTATAGTATTAGGTAATTATAGTAGTATAACTAGAGGTGAATTAATAGTACTCCTTAAGATAGGTAATAATAGAACTCTAAAGGATACTATATTTATATAAGGTGCAGATTAATAATTGACGTTAGTTATTATAAATAATAAGTTATAGCTTGTTAGAATAAGCTATTAAAAAGGAAGTCTATTATTTAAAAATATTTTTAGACTTATAGACTCTATAACTAGTGGATTCTAGCCTAGACTAAAATATTGTGGTTAACTATATATCAAATACGTAGTATAAAATACTAGTAAGTTTAAGTACTATAAGAGTAGGCTTAATTTTAGCCTAGGCTAGAATAAAGTCTAACTATTTTAAGAAGGTAGTTTAAAGAAAGAAAAGAAAGGTTTACAATAATAAAGAGGTAAGAGGTTATTAAATACTAATAAATAGATAAGAGGTGCCTCTAAATTAATACCCCCTAGATTAATACTCCCTAGATTAACACTCCCTAGATTAACACTCCCTAGATTAACACTCCTTAGATCAACACTCCTTAGATTAATACCCCTTAGATTAATACCCCTTAGATTAACACCCCTCAGATTAATACCTCCGAGATTAATATCCTCTGGAGCTCTCTATATTATGCTTATATAATCTGCTAGGATAAGTAGAATAGGCTCCAATTCTATATAGAATAGGGGGCCTATTCTTAGTAGAGACTATATAGGGTAATATATCTAAATAAGGTATTGATCGACAGAATGATTGGATAATAATTATTGAGAACAGGGGGGCTGATTCTGGAATAGGGCCCATTCCAAGGAATATGGGGACAGAGAATATAGGACCTTACCTATTCCGCGATTAAATAGCTAGGGGTAAGATAATTTTATCTTCTACCTCTTCTAGTAAAGAGTCTACTAAGTATAATTTACCTAGAGCCCTTAATATAGTAGATTTATTTAAATCTATATAGTTAGTAGTTATATAATTTATTAATTAATTAGTATTCATTTCTATAATACGTGAAAGGTCTTTAGCCTAATTAAGAGTAGATTACTTAAAATACCTTGTAGAATAAGTAATCTAGTTCTAATCTATTTCGGGATAGTGGTTCTAGCCTATTTCGCGGTAATAGTCCCGATCCCTTTTATAGTAGTAGTCCTAATCTATTTTATAGTAGTCTTAATCTATTTTATAGTGATAGTTCTAGCTAAATTACTTAAGATACCTCGAAGAATAAGTAATCTAGTCTTAATCTATTTTATAGTAGTCCTGGGCTATATTATAATAATCCTAGTTTATTCTATAATAGTTCTAATTTATTTTGTAGTGATAGACTTGGGCTATTTTAATAAGGTCTTAGTCCGGGACTAATTTAACTAATAAGCCTAGTAGGCTACCCTAATTAAGCTCTTAAGCTTAAAAGGTACTAGAAGATATAGTAGTACTAGAGGCTTTATTTTCTTTAAACTATACCTATAGAAGAGAGATTTTAGCTCGGAGATCTATAAGCTCCTTATACTTTTATAAATATTAGAAATTATATAATACTTTCTAGAGCTAAAGTTTAAGTTTTTAGTCTATATTACTTTTATTAGTTATCTAGCTCGCGGTACTTAGGGTAGGAGTATTTTATTTAGATTATAAGGCCTAATAAGTAGAATAGTCCCCTTAATAATAATAGATCCCGAGGTTATAGTCCTTAGGCTATTAAGTTTATTTATTCTTAGATAGTATTATATTATATTATTTAGTAGATATATTAGTATAGCCCTTATATAGATTAATCTACTAATATTTCTAGCTATCTAGGGCTAGGGTAGAACTATCTTACTTATTTTTAAAAGGGATTTAAGTAGAATAATCTCTAGAGCTATTAGTCTATTAATAGACCTTAAGGGGGTTTATTCCTAAATTTTTATTTTAAGTAGTACTAGTAGTTCTACGAGTATATAATATTATTTTTTTATTTTAGTAATAAAATATCCTCTTTAATAGAAATAATTAAAACTATAAAATTTAGTAGCTAAAGATACTACGAGACTATAGATAAGCAAATAATAAATATATAGGTAAAATTAGTAGTAAGCTAACTTCTCTATAAGAGAATAAGTAATATAGTTCTTAAGTACAGAAGAGTCACGTGGGTGCCTTGGCAGGGAGGCACGTGATCTATCACGTGATCTGGCATCATAGATATCTTTATTCTATAAGCTTTAGACTCTATATAAGAGTCTTTACTAAAGTATAGCTCCGCGAGTAGTACTACTACCTCTAATAGTAAACCTCTTTATATACCTTCTATATTATTTAATATATTTTAAGTTAAATAAGTTATCTATTTAATCTCTATAATAATAGTAAAAGAATACTCTCGATAATAGAGTAATTAGAACTATAAGGTTTAGTAGATAGTAAGTACTATAATACTAGTTATTAGGCAATATAAGTATAATATAAATATAGAATATATATATAAATTAGAATAAGAACTAATCACTAGTTCCTAGTAGTAATTAGGAAGAAGAAGATATATATATATATATATATAGGGCTTAATAATATATTAGTCATTAGCTTAGTTATCACTAGTATAGCTGTATAATATAACAAAAATATATTAAACTCGGCGTCATCCCGAGGGCGTCGGGGGGGAGCAGAGTACTTATACCCCTATATAGTACTTGTAATTTAGTGAGCCTAGATAGTACCTCTAATTTAAGTAGCTTGAGACTATATTTCTTAAATTAGCTTTATTAAATAGTTATAAAGCTCTTAATACTTATACTTAAGAGCTAAAGCTATAGTTTAGCTAGCCCCTCTTAGATTAAATATTACTATCCTAAGATTAATAAATTAGAGTATATCTAGTATCTTAACTATCTAAATACTATTAGTAGGACTATTTTACTTAAAATTATATAGAATTTTTAGCTTTTTACTCCTAAAATTTAACTTACTAATTTATATTAATAGCTAGCTTAGTAATAATTACTATAAGTCCCCCTAGTACCTCCCGAAACATATAGTATATCTCTCTAGCTTAATTAATTAAAGTACCTTTTATAAGATACTCTCCTAAAAAAGATACTATCCCTATTAGTAAATTCCTAAAGATTAAATATACCTAATAATATATTAAATTAATTATATATTATTATAGATATATTTAATATTCTAATTAATCCTTTAATAAATAAGGGGTATTTATTAGAAAATTAACCAAATAGTGGAAAAGTTTAGAGGAATTTAAATAAAATAGTCTAGAAATTAGGGTATTAGAAATTTAAAGAATATTAACTTCTTAGGAAAAGGGTATTAAATCTATAAAATATATTATATTTTATAATATATACTAGATTATTTCTCTAGTATAAGAGCGAAGATCAAGTAATATTTTAAAAGAAGAAAAAAAGGAGTACTTTACTCGACTTTTTATAGAAATTTTAGTAAAAGGGAGTAGAACTACTTAACCTTAGATCTAGTTAGTTTTCTAGGAGTTAGGAGGCTTAATTAGGGTCTTTAAACCCATAAATTATTAATTAAATTAAAAAGAAGAAGAAGAAAAGTATAGACGTTAGTATAGGGGCTAGGTAGTAGTCTACTTTAAAAAAGATTAATAGCTTAAAAGAAGAAGAAAAGGAAAGAAGAAGAAGAAAAAAGTAGGAAAGGAAGGCCTTTATATATCTAACCCTTCCTAGATAAGTTAGTAGACTATCTAGAAAAATAAGGTATTAATAATATATATTTTTTCTCGTACCTATTTAATAAATCTATTAATAGATTTAGATCTAATAAGATCAATTAATATTAGGTACTAGGGATAGTACCTAGAGAAGGGAGAGGTAACTATAATATTAGATCACGTAATAGGTTACGTACCTCCCTACTAAGGTACCTATGTGACTCTTCTATACTTAAGAACTATATTACTTATTCTTTTATAGAGAAACTAGTAATTAGCTTACTATTAATCTTATCTATATATTTACTATTTGCTTATCTATAGTCTCGCAGTATCTTTAGCTACCAAGCCTCACAATAGTACTACTAGTATACTTATATATTATTCTCCCTTTTCTATTATTCCTTATTGGATAACCTATTACTAGTATTGCTATAGCGCTGTTCTTCCTACCACAGATATATCACTGCATATATCGTCACCTCTCTCACCACTTCACTACTCTACTAGAATTAGTATTACCTACTAGATTAAGTATCGCTAAATTAACTATCTTACTAGATTAATAGCTCTACTAGAATTAGTATTATCTACTAGATTAAATATAGTTAAATTAACTACCCTATTAAATTAATAACTCTACTAGAATTAGTATCACTCAATATTAGGAATAGGGGTGATTCTTAGAAGTTTATTCTTATATTCTCTTAGTTATTATACTACTAACCTAAAGGGGAAAGGTGGGTTAAAATGATTAGCTCTTGTTTAAAGCTGATTTGGGGTAGACTCTAGAAATAAGGCCAATTCTTCAAACTCTATAAACAGGAATATAGGAACAGACACTATCGAGCTATAGAAGATAGTAGTGCCGCAAAATATACTTTATCCGGTATGGTTAGCAAGCAGGCACGTGACTTATCACGTGATCTAGCATCACACTCGGCTACCCCTCTATCTCGCCCTCGCCCGCCGCTTCAGGCCTTATCTAGCCTCCTCCTCCTCCTCCTCTAGCTGATCTTATTTAAGCCGCTCTACTCTCCTGAGTCTCCTCTCGTTCGGCTCTTCTCTCCTATCAATATCTGCACAACTATCCCCACAAACAACAATAGCTCTAGCTCCAGCTCTAGCTTCTACAAGACTCTTCTCTTCTATAACCGCAAATATGGTTGTTCAAGAGATCAAGGAGTACGTTTCTCCTTGTTCTGCCACCTTTTCTCTATCTCTCCTCCCCCGCCATCACCAAGTTCCAACCAGCATATAATATAATAATAATAATATAAGTGAAAGGGATAGTGATATTTGATACTAACTTCTATCTTATAGCTGTGATGACTATAACAAGGCTATTACTAGCGAAAAGCTCGTCCTAATTTACTGCTATACTACTTGGTGTGGTATCTGCAAAGCTGCCTCCGCCGCTATCAATGACTTTAGCAACAAGCACTCAGACGTTGATTTCTATAAGGTTGATGTCGACGAGTACTCCGATTTTGCTACAGACTTGGGTCTAGATATCAAAGTTACACCTACCTTCTTCTACTTTAAGAATGGCGAGGTGGTTCATTCTATTATCGGTGGTCTTATAGGAAATGTTTCTGCTGCTATTACCGAGCACAAGTAACTAGATATTACCTACCTAATAGTGGGGAGTTCGATGAGGCACCGGGCCGGCATTTTTCCGGTGACCGGCTCGGTACCTACCTAGGTAGCATATGTTTATTCGGCACCTCGCCGGGCTTTAAGCACTACGAATTTGACAACACCTTAGTTTCGAAACAATTATTTACCGTTCCGAAAAACCCCTATATACTTCCTGTATTTCGAGTGAGATATCGCTAAAAATCCCGGAGGGAGCTAGCTATATAAAGAATAGATAGCACCATGGAACCAATCTATAAACTAGACAGCCACGGCGATATTATACTAGTTTTAGATGAGCAGGATTCTGCGTATAAGGATGAGGATGATTTCTATACTCTCCTTGAGCTTCCTTCGCCTATAAATGAGGAAACAATTGAGGAGGACTCTTCTGCTTATCACAAGGCAAGAAAAGATCGTCAGGAAAACAGGCCTCAACCCGACCCTGAGCCTGAGGCCGAAGAAAAGACGCTCCAGGCTACAAAGGGCTCGACTCCAGGTAGCCAGTCTCGCGATGTTCGATTTCAAGTGTCTTCTAAACATCTCACACTTGCTTCACCTACCTTTGAAATAATGCTGAAAAGGGAATGGGCCGAGGGGCACACACTCGATACCCAAGGAATCGCTGAACTGCATGCACTTGGTACTACTCAGGAGGCTCTCCGGGTCTTTTTAAGTGCTATCCATGGCCGCACGAATGACGTTCCAAGGACCGTGGAAGTAGGACTTCTATGCGAGATTGCAGTTCTTGTCGATTATTATAAGTCTTATCACGCTCTTCAATTTTTTGTCGATACTTGGATCAAAGGCCTGACATACCAGTCGGAAGAGATGACTGGCGATAGTGTTAGGTGGCTATGTATATCTTGGGTATTCAAGCACCGGGATATCTTTAAAAGCATGACTCGAGTTCTACAACGCCAGGCAAAGGCTCCTCTGCAGGTTTCAAGGCTTCCGATTTCATGCACTGTGATAGGTAATTTAACTAGTTAACTAGTCCCTGTATCACTGATAGTCATCAAAGTACTAATTGTCGCCCATCCATCAGATAAGCTAAATCAATCAAGAGAAGCTGCTATCGGGGGAATAATCTCGGCTCTACATGATCTAGTCGACAATATTGAAAGTGGGAAAACTGGCTGCAATTTCGAGTGCGACTCGATACGCCTGGGGGCGCTGAGGAAGCAATTGAAATCTAGGTGTCTTCTCAATCCGCGCCCGTCAAACCCATATCTCGGTTACAGCTTTTCAAGAATCTGTGAGAGTCTTCGCAAGATTGGGATCCCACCAGTGTATGATTATGATAATATGTACCACTACCACCGAAACCCGTCTCGCCATGTTTGTCGGATCAAGCCAACTATCAGATCGATTATTGAAAAAAATGAGGAGTCTATCGAAGAGATGAGAATAGATAGATATTGGTAACTCAACTTAAACTAACTAGTTACCTTAACTTCTGAGAGAACGGCAACTTAGGCTTAATGCAAAATCCTGCCACTACTCAACTAATATAGGACAGAATACAATTCACTTCTCCGTTTCTATTCCTTGCTTTTTTCGTTTCCCACTATTTTTTTTCTTTTTCTTTTTCTTCTTTTTCCTTATAATATCTCCTTTGCCCTCACTTTTGCCCGACTTACTTTTGTTCTCTCCTTTTCTGCATTCTTTCTTTCCCTTTTGTGCCCTTCCTGTTCCAGTGTCCTTCGGCACCACACCCTTGATATTAGCGGAGTTCTTGGATTTCTTTTGTTTCTTTGACTTGGTTTGCTCGTTATTCTTCAAATTGAGAGACTTTACACAAGTGATACCCTGCCCCAACAGCATTAGCATCATACTCGTTCACTGTCATTTAAGTGAATAGCACTCTTACTTCCCTTGTTCAAACCAAGGCCTAAATTCCCCGCGCCTGTGTCCTGCTGGGTAGACGTACTAGCAGCTATCACATTCTCGCGGGGAGTTATCCGTATGACTATGATCGCTTTCGCGCGCACGCTTCGCCAAAGTGGTTCTTCCGCAGCCAAGGTGGCCCCAAAATTTGCGTTCCACAAATAAGTTTTATCCAGAGGCCACGCCTGGTACGATGAATGTTCTGCACCTCGGACCGTTGGATGTACCATCTGGATCTGTGAGACGGCGTCCCCATATGCCCCTTTCAGGATCGGCTCCTCAATAGCCTGGTAGTTTGTTCTCCCCGAAGGGTGAAACTTGAATGGAGGAGGTGGTGTTAAAACTATAACCGTGGCACCTTGTGAGATATAAAAGGCAAAGATAGCTGACGCCCCTTTGATATACCTGGTCCATTTTTCTGGCGATATTTTCGATTTAAGGCAATCCGGATCATTCTTATCCATCAGTGGGCCCATCGCTATGCTCAGTGTCTGCATCCCATGCTCCCTAGCCCATTGCTGGGCACAGTCATATGGAACGCCACTCCACATAACTTGTCGATTCTGGGTACATCTGCGAAGGAACTGATGAAGAATCTGCGCCGCCTGCCCAACGGTTAATAGCTTATGTATAGCTCTCAAGCTCAATAGTCGGCGCTCTAGTTCACTCTCTTGGGCAGCTGAGAAGCCACTTTCCATTTTGTTAGGATTGTCATTTCGAAACTTTTAGCTTGAAACATAACAGACTGTTTGATTGATCTTCCTGTTATTGAGGGCTAGTGGTCCATCATATACACCACGATGAGGAAGGTTCAGCAGCCGAAATTGCCGAACAATTTCAAAAGTAGGGCAGTTCTCGCCTTTAAATTCCAAAGTTTTCAATCTTGATTCAAAAGTATTAAATTTACTCAACTCGATGGAGTAACTTGGATATCCTTTTGCTCATGAAGCTTATGAATATACTGTAAGCAAAGTATAGCGGGAGCTATGGATATATATATTCCCAACCTTATATTATGATCGCAATGCATGGTTGCCCAGGAGTCCGGATTTTGGGGAAGCTTATCAAAACCTTCATTTGTATAACACCAGCTTTATGTCTACACCTGAACGGTTGATAACTTGGGTGAATAGCGGAATGGCAGGCCTGATTCTGGAAGCCATGTCGGCCAGGATATCGAGATCGAGATCGGAAACAATACCTATAATTCGTTAACTAGTTACAGTGAAAGCTCGAAAGTGGACAGTTGGATAGACTCTAAGTTCAGTTCTGAACTCCAAAAGGCGGGATAAGAGCCAATTTATTATAACCGCAACTTTAGGCGGTTGAACAACTCTCATGAGGCTGCAAGCTACAAAAGCGCTTCACTCTCTTCCCTTCTTTTTTTTTTTTTGCTCAATGGTCATGGAGACACTTTCTTTTTTATCACAGGAGCAAGGGCCCAGGCATAGGTGGCAAAATTCCAGTGGCTACCGGAGCAAAACTGCTAGGGACTCTCCTCCCCTCCTCCCCATAGAGCAGCCTAGGGATAAGATGCATATGTACATATGCAGCATCCAGTGACGATGCAAACCACGACACCATAACTACTGATAGTGGCCTGCATATAACGTCATATAGTTAAGTAGTTAGGTGATTGCCTCACTTCGAGATTGCTGCATGTCAACTTGCCTATCTCCCCGCATCCAAACGACAGGAAAGCAGACGGCTATCGCGGGTTTTGCACGAGGGGAAGGGGGTATATATACCTCACACAAGTTCCTCGCAACCCGGACGAAGCGCATATATGACCTGCTGTTGCTGTTTAGACCAAAGCCTTGATTAGGAAAATAAAGCATAAAGGCCATGGCACAAGGCTCACATGTGTACCTACCCACGATACAGAGTCGCTGCGCCATCACTCAATTATATAACTAGTTAGTTGAGTCCGTTTTTAGTAAACAAGTTGGGACTGTTCCCTGGGTGTGGAAACCCATCTGATGCGCTGACTCTTTGGGGACAAGGTCTAACGTATATAACTCTCCCCAGAACCATAACTAACTAGTTAAGCAAGGCTTGTCATACCGCCGCGGTTTGGGTCTACCCCGGCACTTAGTATTTCCCTTGCAAGTTTAAGGTGACCTGTCAAGTACGAGTTGACTTTATTGCTATTTTTTTCCAAGCGCGGAATCAACGCCAAGTCAGAATGAATTCTTGCATAGGGTTGTAGGTTGGGAGCGCGGCAACTGGCAGGGTTCGATGGTGAAGTGGACAATCCTCAGTTCATTTCACCGAAAACATACTTCCGAACAGCCTACAATAACATTAGCGGAGTAGTAGGTACCATACAATGAGACTCGGTCCTCACCGTACGAAGAACGTCCGGGTGTTGCTGCATACGAGTATAGATCCCTCGATACTGCTCGATAGTTTCGTTAACAACCCGAGTCTTAGTCGTTTGTCCATTGCATATGGCGTTCATCTTTAGTTCCATCTACGCCTTTTATCAGCAACCAACCCGTGACAGGTATTGATCTAGAACATTAACTAGTTATCTTACCTCCTTGCGTAAAAATGGCTTCATCAAATTAGTCTCGAACCCCATATTCTCGTGACCCTCAACCAAAGCGACCCCCAGCGTCGTGGGTATGAACTCCCGAACACCTGTGGTAGCACCTCCGAGGCCACCACCGCTATTCCTGCCGCCACGACGAGGAGCTACTGCAGCTCTACCTCTACGACCATTTCCGCCTCTCGCTTGGGCTGGCAACTCCTCGGACTCTTCTTCCTGGTCATTTCCATACCCCGCCTGCCTTGGCTGAGCTCTGGCTTCGACGTATTGCCGGTCTATGATTGTGACAATATGATCGGCCATGGTGGCATCAGTTCCGATACCATTCGCGTCCATTAGTGCAAGCAGGTCTGGTTCAGTTAGATATCCAGGCGGTGACGTCTTACCTTCACTCAGAATGGCTTCGGTCGGCTCGAAGACCTCGCCTTCGATGAACGTGGGAAGTTCCTGGTTGCTCCACCGATCATAAACGTAGACATCGAGATAGTTGCGCTCTAATATCACAAGGCCAGATACATGGAATGTTTCCGGTCCATAGAGAATACTAATATCGGTCTTTGACCCCTGGGCGTCTTTGCTGCAGCATGCCAGAAAGCGCCGGACGACGAACTCATGAACACGCTGCTCTTCATGTGAGAGCGTAGTTGGATTGACGAAATTAACCGGGTGGATAGGCGGGTGAGCCTTATCATTATTATGTCCGTTACGGGGCCACGAAAAGCCTCCTCCTTCAACCAGCGCCGTTGCATATTCAGCCCAGCGGCCGCCCTGAGCCTGCTTCTGGACGAGGCTGCGAAGGTCCATACCCGGATCAAACTGATCTGTCTCGGTTCGAGGATAGCTAATCCAGCCCTTTTGATATAGTTTTTCTGCAAGCTGCAGAACCCTTTGACTGTTCATACCGAGGAATCTGCTGCCGCACTTCTGAAGCTCTAGAGTAGTCAACGGTAAGGGTTTCCACTTGCTTGTTGGAGTGGTTTTGACCTTTTGGACCTGAGCATTCTGCGAAGTGAGACACCGCTCGTAGAGAATAACAGCTGTCCCTCTATCGAATAAACGGTTACGAGCCCAAATAAAGTTCACCCTTGTTCCAGCCTTTTGATGCATCAGTCTGATACTCCAGAATGATTCCGGGATAAAATTCCGAACGCGCCAGTAGCGCTCGACGATAAAGCCAAGTGTAGGAAACTGACAGCTCCCATAGCTGATTAATTGAGACCTTAAGGCTTCTGACAGACTGCCTCGCTGGAGTACGGGACGAAGGCTCAGAGTGAGGTGCCGGGTGAAGCTTGCGCCCACACGAAGATCGAGCTCGATACGTGAAGCTACTGCGTTAGCTTGCGCTTCGTTGAGATCGGCGGGATGATGAGCAGCATAGATAATATGCGTTCTTTCAATATTGGAGAAATGTGCTCTTACTGTGCCACCAGCGCGACCCAGAGCATGGTTCTCTTGTGCTGCTACTGATTGAATCTCAGTGCCTATATACTCACCTTCACGGTCGCAATCGGTCCAAATAAAGAGTACATTGGCCCGGCGAGCGTGTTGCTTAATATTATCTGCAATAGGCTTGCTATCACTATTAATAAAAACTTCAATATGAGCGTTAAAAAGCACAGATGGGTCGCATGAAGTCCAGCTCTTATATCGCGGCTCAAAGTCGTGACTGAGGAGGTGGCCGAGCACAGAGGTCATCGTGACACTGCAATGGCCCCATTGCGGGAAGGTGTAGTCGAATTCGTAGTTCTTCACATACGGATTGCCTTGGATATTATGCTGCGCGTCCATTAGCCATTACTGGCGGATTGCGCGGGTCCTGGTCTTGTGCTCACGAACGGTCATCACTCGATCTCCCAGGTGGTTTGCAATTGCTTTCGCAATCGATGGCTTTTCCGCAACACATAACACCGTCCTCACCCCCATAACTAGTGAATCGTGTGTTTCGCGTTGACGCAAATTGTGTTAGCCTATCCGGAAAAAGGCCAGTCGACAATGCCATAGGCACCGTCCGTAAGCACTTCTTGTATGAAGAAGTGATATTATTATTATTGTCGTCTACGCTAAGAATCTCTTGAGTTGGAGAAAAAAAGATCGACGGGAGCTAACTAAGCGGTCACATGATCATGATTACATAAGTAAGGGAATTGTCCCCCCTAGAGGAGCCATACAGGCTATAGCAAGAGCAAGTTCGCAACAGCTAGTTAACTATCTCGACGACGCTTGTATTATTTAAAGTGGACGACGGGTGATCGTTTGGGTTAGTTACTTCATCCTTGATAAAACGGCTAATAAAGACACCGCAGTTGCTGCTCGAACTTTCTTGTCTTATATAGTATAAACCTATTATTATTAAAAGGAATGTAGCCGAATGCTCTGATCATTCGAGAGCATATAGTTATTGTTCAGCATATCGATTGACGTTCTATCCTTGACAAAATGCCTGTGAATACGAGGAGTATGACCTATAATGGCATTGAAGATCGAGTCTCAGGATGCATAACAAGGTATCCTGTGTCTTGTACCACCAAAATACCCTCAGATGTATGTATGAGTATGAACTACTAAATATTCACCATTAGCTCACCTGCTTACCATTATTGTTGCTAGGTTACTGCGAGTGTTCGATGAGCTACTCCTGATGTAATAGCCGCAAAGTGGAACCTCCTTTGTTAGTTATGATTTTTATCTCTATTACAGGAGAATCTTCTGGAATTTAGGGGAAGTTTGCTCTATTTGACATTTGACGAGAGATATTGATAGTCAGTGGTCGGTTCCTAACACAGTGAAAAGTCCCTTAAGTACTGATTTGGGGTATACTCTAGGAATAAGGCCAATCCTGCAAACTATAAATACAGGCGACGGGCTTTCACGAATAAATATATTAAAACCTGACTACGGAGTCAGTATGTTACTCTTTTGGTAAATGGCTTTGCTTCGACGATTATATACATTATTTACTATACTTTATCCTAGCTCATGCCGATTCTGGGTTTGATGAGAAAGGTCATGTCTACTCCATCTGCTATCCGCATATAACTCTTGGGGATCACGATGCACGGGTTCAGGCCCAGATAGCTTGAAGGACCTGTCATGATGTGATATATTACTTGGTCCGCCCTTATAACCCTGGGAAATAGAAGGAGGCTGTCTAGCCCTCCGCCGTATAAGGAAGAAGACAGCTCCAGCAGTTAAACAAAACGGCACACCCAAGCCTATACCCAGCCCGAGCGCGAGATTTTTCTTGGGCGAATTATCGTCTTCTTTTTGTGAGCGCTCTCCCTCGCTCGTATTACTGGGTAATGTAGTCCAGGATATAGAGGAGGTCCCCGTAGTGCTCGCCAGAGTACTGGTCGGGCCCATTGTAATGGATGTTGTTGGTTCCGAGCCGAAATTGATATAGAACTGGCCGCTGAGGAATCCACCAGCTTTCTGCGCTTCGCTTGAGCCTTGAGCGTTGACTACGCGGAAGACAAACGGAATCGAGTGGTTTGTTACGTCGGCATAGTTCACAGTCCAGTCATACCAAGTAGATGCCGTGTTTACTTCGAAAACAGTTAGTAAGAGGCTCTAGGCCCTCGTTAGGAGCTGGGAATAACCTACAGGCAATTCCAACAGGGTTATTAAAATTTTCCCCTTGGATCAGATAGAGATTCGACGCTTCAAAGATCGCAAACCAGCTCACATTCATATGAGATCCTTTGCTCACACACTGAGGAGATCCGTTTGGGTAGAAAAATTTTCCTTCATCATATTGCCCAGGCAATGGAAGCTCCTCCAAGGGGCATTCGGCCAAAGCATAACTGACTATCCAAGGGATTATGATGCCCCAGAGCAATCGCATAGTGTCGAGCTTTCATCAAACACGGGAGTTGTTGTAGGTAAAACGGGAGAGGCGAGAAGAAAAGCAGTATCATCACTGCACGGTCAACGGGTTGCAATAATATCCGTGATAGCTGCGCCCCTTTTAGGCGTGGATCATCACACCCCAGGATTCAATGCAGCTGCAATATACAGCGCAGATAGCTGTAGGGATATCCAGCCTATCCTGTATCTCCGGATGGGGTCTCGCTGTTGCCAAGTAGCCATGCCACCCGGAGTTGCCTAACCAATTGCAAGGATTATATGCAACCACGGCGCGTAGAGAGATGGATATACCCATGCTTTCCAGTATGTCTCAGCAGGGGCCTTGGGTGCTAAGTACGTTCCTCGGTGATGTCTGGTCGTTAAAAAGAGTTGGGATGCGCACTTGACTATCCGCTTCCATTTAAACGCAATGTCAAGTTCACATCAGCCCTCTCTCCATGGTACCCCTAAAGAGCGGAAGAAGACCTCTGCACCGATGGATCTATCTCGCTTCTCCTTTTCTTAGCTTTCTTGTGGCGGGCTATCTGTTTCTGTCAAAGTATCCTTTATACCATAAAGATAATGGGGCCCTTAATATTCCATCTTCACCGGGTGAAGAGATAGAGCGACCTCGGATAATAGCTGGCCTAGAGGACGTCCACGTTGTGTTAAAAACTGGTGCAACCGAAGCATTAACAAAAGTTCCCGTCCACTTCAACACTACCTTGCGATACGTCCCTCACTTCACCTTATTCTCTGACTACGAGGAGGATATCGATGGGTTTCATATTTACGATGTCCTGCGAAGTGTCGATGCGGCGATTAAAAATAAGCATCCGGAATTTGAACTCTACAGGCGCCTTAGGGCCACGGGCCGAGAAACTCTATCCACATTGAACACTGACCCGTCGAACGACGTGAGCACAGCTGCAGGGAAACCAAACAATCCTGGCTGGATCTTGGACAAATGGAAATTCCTCCCGATGATGCGCGAAACTCTCCACTTTCGGGATGACGCCAAATGGTATGTCTTCATGGAGGCAGACACATATATATTCTGGAAGAATTTAGTAACTTGGCTCGAGAACTTCGACTCCAGAAAGCCATACTATCTTGGTAACCAGATGCAAATTGGAGATACTATATTTGCCCACGGAGGATCTGGTTTTGTACTGTCTCGCGCGGCTCTGAAACGTGTTGTGGAGTTCCATTCTTCTCTGGTTAAGGAATGGGATACACTCACTGATGAACACTGGGCGGGTGATGAGATTCTTGGGAAGGCTTTGAATGACGCAGGCGTCGGCCTTCTTTGGTCCTGGCCGATGCTCCAAGGTTCAACGCCTTGGAATTTTGATCCCCTTTCGTCCAGTTATAATAAACTGCCCTGGTGCTATCCTCCAATAGCCTATCATCACATGGGCTCCGAGGATATCAGAGAGCTATGGGGATTTGAGGAGAGATGGTTTAAAGAGGTAAAGTTGCACCAAAAATACCAAACCTGACTTTAAAAGTGGATGCTAACTGGAAGGATAAGAATGGTAATTCGACTCTCTTACATCATCGTGATGTATTCCAGAAGCTTACCCAGCCTCGTTTCAATGCTACGGGAGAAGATTGGGATAATGGTTCCCTAGATATCGCAGCAGGAGTTGAAACGGCAATAGAATGTGAAAGCCATTGCGCCAAAGAGCTAGGGTGTCTCCAGTATTCATTTAGTGGTAAAGTATGCCGTACGTCAAAAGTGGTTCGATGGGGCAGCCGTAAAACTGGGATCGTCTCGGGTTGGATGTCGGATAAAATTAACGAAGCTGCGGCAAGGCTGGGTGCATGTAAACAGACGGATTGGATTCGTCCAGAATAGGTTGTACATCACCAAATGGAACTGATATCTAGTAATAATTTATCTAATAATATTATGATACTAAATAGCTTTAAGTTACTCGCCGATATGTCACATTCTAGACCTTAAAAGTCACCGGGTACTGCAGGAAACTACCATCTTATCTTCACTTGAATACTTTGCGTGCCCCTGCTGGTATATAAAATACTGTATGTTAGTTAATATACTATAGAGAGCATATAATTCTATTCTCGAAACGATATATTATAAAAATCTAGTTTATTATCTACTAAGGCTTTTTGATACCGATGGGAATCTTACGACTATTTAAAAGAAAGGTGCATTTGCCTAGGTATAAATAACGAATAACTACTAAGGATAGACGCAGGTATTGCGTACACAGAGATTGTTTACAGGGTTCCATTGGCTCTGGTAAACCAAGATATGACGGATGTATCTCCTATCGTGGCCTGTCCAAGAAAACTAGGGAGGCGGTCTTCGTTCAAAGAGAAATGGTTATAGGTGAAAGGAAGAGGATAACCGTGGAGCAGTAGCGGCATCACATCCTGAACATTACAGCCGTGACTTGATAACTTCTGGATCATGGCTCATGGTGGAGGCAAGTTTTCGGCTTGTGACATCTGTGATGGCCATGTTGGTTATCATGGGGTTGACGCCGCTGGCACTTGGGAAGACGGAGGCATCGGCGACGTAAAGGCCGGAAGTGCCCCAGACCATTCCCGTAGGGTCAACGACGCTTGTCTTTGGGGAAATCCCCATGCGACATGTACCCATTTGATGGGCACTTGCGAACATAGACTGTTCTGTTGGCAGAGGGACGCCCGTACGAAGTTTCTTGATCCATTCCTGGAATGCGGCATTGTTGACACCCTCATCCGCTGCATCAGAAGATGTCTCCGGACGGGTAAAAGTGGGGATAGCCAACGATGAAGACCTTATCTCTCTGGCACCGGAGACGTATGCGATTTTTGCGGCGCCGATGATGCCCTCTAGGATGTGCTTGCGGTCAAAGGCAGAAGGAGTATACTCGATGCGGCATCTTCCGTCATTGGGGTCAGGGTATACTCTTCCGGTGTCTCGATCGCGGGTCAGACTGATAAAACCTGCCATTCGGCGCGCGTTGGCTGCGAAGATCTTGTAGTCGAGACCATTATCCCATGCCATCAGGGGAAGGAAGAAGTTTGGAAGCATGACGACTGCCTCGATCTTTGAGCCGTGGCCACGGCCGTCGAGGTTCTCGAAGTCACTAACAAGGGAGGTCAAAATGGAGCCCTCCCATGGCCGAGTTTCATGATCGAACATGGCGGACAGAATGATAACTGTGGTATAGTTAGAGAAGTGTACAGAAGAGTATCTTTTAAATGAGATAGGAGACATGTACCTGGGTGAAGGTGAAGGTTGCGGCCGATCTGGGGGTTCTTGAGTCCGCTACGGAGAAGCAGCAGAGGACTCTCAAGCGTTCCACATGAAACCACAACCTTCTTCGCCTTGATGACGACCTTTCGGGTTATGGCCGGTTTGCCGTGGGTTGCTCCAGAGGCATCCCGAGAAGTCCACGTCCCTCGAACACCGATAGCAACCCTTTTGCCCTTGACCAGTGTCCTACCAAAGAGCACCTTTTCAGCCTTGAAGCCTTCGATAAAGGTAGCTCCAGCTCTGGCTGCATCGGCCAAGAAAGTGACGGCAGGCCCCTGTTTGACGCCGGCGGCACAGCCCAGGGCGCAGTATCCGCAGGCGTGCTTCTGATGGCCTGTGTTTTGGGGTACGGCTTTGGCAGAGTATCCAAGCTTGCGAGCACCCTCCATCAGGACGCTGTTTCCATGGTTTTGCTGGATGAAGTCAGTGGAGACACCCATGTAGTCGCAGACTCGGTCGAGGGAGGTCTGGTAGGCAGAAGAGGTAAATAGGGGCAGGTCGGCATTAGCCCATTCCTCCCGTACCATCGACTGGGTCTGCAGCGACGCCGACCAGTTGATCGTACCGCCTCCGCCCCAAGTCGAGCCAGAGACGACGCCTATCGAACCATCGTCGGACAGCTCTGCTCCACCGTTGCTAAATAAATGGAAAGCACCTTCACTGCCGGACATGGGGTAGTGGTCATTAGGGAAGAAGTAGGACTTTTCTACCACGATGACTCGATGGCCAGCCTCTGCGAGATTCTTCGCAGCCACGCCGGCGCCACAGCCGCTGCCAACAATGACCACGTCGGTCTCGATGATCTCGGGTCCATCTCCGGCCGGAAACTGGAGGAAGGAATAGGGAAAGCCCTCCGACGTGGCTCCATGGACGGGGACGTTGGGAAAGCCGAGAACAAGAGGCAGAGACGGGCTGGAGCCGACCCAGGACTTCTTGGTGAGGGCGACGAGCGCCCGGTGAGCAGCACGCAGCGGAGGCAGATAGGAGGACCTCCAGGAAGACAGAATCTGCCTGCGAACATGGTAAGGCTGGTGCTGGAAGGGCGTCCGAGATCCCGTAAGCGCAAACGAGACGGCAAAGTTGTTGAGTCCCGCCAATATGGTTTTGATGCCCCTGAGGCCCTCCTGGTGGACATGCAGCGCCAGAGTACGACACATGCTCTCCTTGAATCCGGGGATGGAAGAAGCACTCTCTCCCAGGAACTGCACAGCAGCCCTTGCAGCCTCAGACTCATCTTCGACCGCCGCCGGCCGGAGCGAAGAGACGAGGGCATCAAACTGGGGCTGGGAGACGAGATGGGTGGTGGTAGAGGAGTCAGCGGTGCCGGTGCAGCCAATGGACGGGATGACGGTGTCTGCAACCGCAAGAAGGGTCTCCCACTGCGCCGGGGAGAAGATATCCTCCGGGCGAGGCGCCGGCGGCAACGGGGATGCCTGGACGGTGAGAGCCATGGCTGGTATAATGATTAAGCCAGGTATAATACTTAGGGGCTAGTCAGGTCTGTCTTAGGAGCAAGCGAGAGAACACCCACCAGCAGCAGGACTTGACTAGTTAAAAAGAGCTGGAGAGTTGCATCCGACCAGTCTATGTCGTTGACTAAACAGAGAATCCGGGGAAGGCTGCTGTTTGCTTCCAACGGTGGCTGCGGAAGGCGGAGCCTGGGGAGAGCGATCGATCCAAGGGCGCCGCAGGGCCCGTCGGCGAGTTAGCTGACTCCTCAGCCGGCTGTCTCTCTACCTAATATAAGAAGAGGATGGGAGAGAGATCGTACCATCGTTCAGCCCCTGAGCGGCTAACCACGAGCAGTTACGAGAGTTAACCAAAGCAAAGCATGCGAGGTGGAGCCGGACCGTCCAAGCAAGCCGAGGAAGATGCAGTCAATGAAACTGGCCAGCTAACTAGTCAGTAGTTATGTGCCGTCTGCCTGTGATCGCAGCTGGGCCGTCGCTCCGCCGCTGCCTTGGCCTGCCTCGGGCTCCCTCGTAGCATACAAAGACGGAGTCGCTGATGATGGATATGGTCAACTAAGTAGTTAGCTGTCGGGTTGAACAGCCCCGGCCAGCCACATGCTGCATGATCGCATCGCTGATCAATATTATTATTAGCTACGGAGTAACTCCAGCACTCTTTCGAAGGCTTTAATTATAATTAATGTCCACCAAACAAAAGCCTCAGGATAGCTCTTGAGTCTGCTCTCCTCCTGCTCTCCTCCTGCTTATCCCTCCTGGAAATGAAATCCAGCCTGGAGAATCTCAATATTATTATTATTATTATTATTATTATTATTATTATTATTTATATAAAACTTCCCCCTGGCCAACCCCTATGATGACTCAGCAATAACTTCACGTGACTACGTTATACCAGGACCATGATCTAACCATAAGTAGTTTAGCGCTTGCTTACACATCACTCTGTCTCGTGCGTATGTAAGCAGCCAAAGTTGTCCCTCGTTCATTATCAACCAAGCTGTAGGCAGAGACAGAAGATGAAAAGACAGACGATGAAAAGAGAGACGATGAAAAGAGAGACGATGAAAAGACAGCATTCTCTCGCTCTTAGGATACCTCGAAGGCGAAGACTGGTCGGGATTGTACGCTGCTTCAATATGATAACGACGAGCCATCAATCATGCTTGTTCTTCTCCACGAGCTTGCTACTTCATAGCCTTCTTCCAAAGAATCAGGCCGGGGAAACAGAAATAAATAAAACGAACTGGCCCCTAATATCATAATAATAATAATAATACTATCAGATACTATCAATATCACCAGTTTAAGCAAGTCAGCGTGAGTTCGCCTCGAGGCTTGGCAAAAAAGGGCTTTTTTTGTTTTCCCCTCCAAAAATTTACGGTTTTTTTTTTTTTTCTCTCCTCCATCGCGGGGGATTTTTTGCTCTTCTTCTGCTTCTTCGCTCTTCAGCTTCAACGTCAACGCCGACTTCAACGCCTGCTTCGATTCCAGCTTCTTTGCGCCGGAAACTCCTCTCGACTCTTTTCAGCCAGCCCGCCGCCGTCTTCTCCCGCCATCATGATCATCTTCAAGGTAAGCAACCCCGCGGTCTCTCTAGGCGCAAGAGCAGAGTGGGATGGATGGATCTGACGCAGGAGGACAGGATATCATCACCGGTGACGAGCTCATCTCGGACGCCTACAAGATGCACGACAAGGGCGTCATCTACGAGGTCGACGCCAAGCGAGTCACCAAGGGCGCTGACAACATCCGTACGGCTCCCTTATTGACCTCCTTCGCTTTGTGTTCAGGGTATCCAAAAAAGTGTGTGCTGGTGGCTAACCGGGGAGTAACTCCTGTCAATAGAGCTCGAGGGAGCCAACCCTTCCGCCGAAGAGGCCGATGAAGGCACCGAGGAGACTAGCACGACCGTCATCGATGTCGCCGACTCCTTCAGACTCAGCCCCGTCGAGTTCGATAAGAAGGCCTACACCTCTGCCGTCAAAAGTACCTCTCCCTCCCCCCGCACCAAATAGAGATACATTTCCCCTGGTTAATGCTCTATCATATCCTCTACTCTTGGTTTCTGTCTTTTCAATACCATCCTGCTAACACTGTCGTGCAGGTTACATGAAGTGTGTTGTCGAGAAGCTCAAGGAGGCAGGCAAGAGCGCAGACGAGATCAAGGAGTTCCAGACTGGCGCCCAGGCCGCTGCAAAGACCATCTTGACCAACTTCAAGGACTACGAGACCTACACTGGCGAGTCCATGAACCCCGATGGAATGTAAGCATTGCGTCCCCCCGCCGCCTCTGGGCTTATCAGTAGTGCCATTGGTCTAATTATAATTCTCCTCTTCTAGGATTGTCCTCCTCAACTACCGCGAAGATGGAATCACCCCATATTTCACTTTCTGGAAGCATGGCCTCAAGGAGATGAAAATCTAGGGAATCGACATTCTTATCTATTTTAACATTTTTGTCCACTACTTGACCACCTTTTTTTCCACGTGCAGACATACAATGGCCCTCAAAAAAAAAAAAAAAAAAAGGGTTGGCCACCCCTCAGGGCTTCTCCCAGATGCATAGATTCCCACCAGATATAGTTCAAACTCCCTGAATCTCGATCAGGGGCGGGAATTCTCCTGCCCAAACAGCTTTTACTACCGCTTTTACTACCACTTATAGTTGTGTTTACTACACCTAACTACCCACCCAGAGCCAAAACAGTAGAAGCATCGTGTAATGCGATATTAGTTGACACGACATTAGTTGATAATACAATTATCTTGTTATATTTCCTGTAGATGTATAATAATTCTCTAGCTGATTGGGGCAGGGCTATATATAGCGAGAAATCAGTGGGAGATCAAAAGTATGCAAACATCTTTGCAAAGAGAAAAAAATGCCAAAAATTCCATCGCAAACACAAAAAATAATATCAACCACCGACAGCCCATCAGCATCAGCATCAGCCTCCACATCTGGCCTCCAACCACCAGTATCGACCGTTTCCTATCTCTCTCTGACCCGATAACAAGCACCGCTTTACACCATGTCTCACGCTCGAGTTGAAGAAGTCTCCGACTCAGATCCGGACGACATGGACCCGTCCGATTTCGACCCAGCCAAGGACTCAATTATATACCACAAGGACATGGAGGGCCCCTCTGCCAGCAGGAGTAATAGCAGCAGCACAATGCCTCTTCGCCCCCCAGCTCATCCAGCCGCCGCCTCAGCGTCCCCGTCTCCGCCTCTCTTCCCTGGGCCGCAGCAGCAGATTCGCCGTCCCACCATCGCTCAGGGCCGTGACATCCCACGCTCATACCAGTGCCTATATGCCGTCTACTTTGACAAGTCGCGAACTCGCGCAGAGGGTAGGAGAGTCAGTCGGAAGCTAGCCGTGGAGAGTCCGTTAGCAAAGGACATTCTGGACGCCACGCAGCTGCTAGGCTTGAGCGTCGGCTTTGAGCCTGATAAACTACACCCCAAGGACTGGTCGAATCCCGGGCGCGTGCGTGTCATGTTGAAAGATGAGGATGGACGGCCGGCGCATTCTAGTATAAAAAACAGTACGGCTTTTGGATTTCCCTTTTTTTTTTTTTTTTCTTCCTCCCCCTTTCGTTTCATTCACCGTATCTCTCCTGGCTGCCGGAATATCAACTAACGGCTGGTAGAATATCATTTATACACTCATATCGCGCAGTATCTACAATCGCACCCAACTACAGAACAGTCTCCCTTCAGACTACGGTTACAGGGCATGCCTGTGCCAGAAAAACCACCAGGTCCGCCCGCCACGCCGCGAGGATGGAAAATCAGCAAAGTCTTACCATTGCATTCGCCTGCTTTGACCGGCGGCGGAGTAAGCGATAACCCATTCAAAGAGGCCATGAAGGAGATGCAAGCACAGCAAGGTCTTCCTGGAATGCCTGGAATGCCGAATATGCCTGGTATGCCTGGAATGCCATCACCGGGCAACGCAGCACCAGAGCCCAAAAAGAAGAAGGACAAGAAGAAGGGAAAAGCATAGCCTTGGTTAAACAATAATTAACATTCGCTATTTAACATACACTTGGCCCAAATATGAGCAGCCACTTTTACGCTGTACATCATCTCTCTACCCAGCCGCCAGTCAACGCGGCTTGCATGGCTAATTAACAGCCAGCGTAACTGACTAACGAGTTAACTAGCGAGCACGCTAGCTACTTAGCTGTACCGTACCTGAGACGCGTCGCTGCCGTAGTTTACTCCGTCATCGGCATAAGTCAAGCATGACCAGTCACATCGGCCGCACCATCAGGCTGTAACTCGGCCATCAATTATTAATTCAGATGCATCTCGAAGCCAGCAGAAGTGGAGTTTCCGCGCTAAGAGAACTTAACAGGCCCAACACCGCGCCTAACTTCGGCGCCGGCAGGCGATAAGCGCGCATCCCCTCGTGAACGTTTTTTTTGTGACTTCAACTTCGACTTTCGACCTCACGCTACCTCCAGCCCTCTCGCTCCTGCAAAGAAGTAAAAGCTCTTGCTTCTGTTGCAGATGTCGTGGTACTAACGCCTCTCCCGCCCTCTATCCGCCTCTGTCCTGCCAATGAGTCTGTGGGACGAAAACCCGCCGCCGCTGGCTGAGGGCGACGTCATTCCCCAGCAGCGCCGCACCATCGCCGAACACCCTCGAGGTAATGGCCAGCTCACGGGAGACCATCGCAATTATCTCTCTGGTTCCGCTCCCGGTGCTGCCCCGGGCCCGTCTGCTGGCAAGACGCCCCCTCGGCGCAAGAGCCATGGCTTCGGTGGGAAACAGATCACTCGTACCAGGGTGAGCTACTCGTGCCATACCTGTCGGCGGCGCAAGGTCAAGTGTGACAAGGTTGGTTTTCGTTTCCTACTTGGCTTGCTGCATATATCCAATGATGGCTACTAGCTGACCGTTCTGCACTGCACTTCAATAGGTCCATCCGGTATGTGGGAATTGTGTCAAGACAGGCACCGAGTGCATGTATGATTCTACGGCCGCTGCTGCTGCCCAACGAAATCGCGCCGAGGACAACCACCAACGAGTCAAACGCAAGAGAGACGTGCCAAGGCTTGCAGAAAAAGATGAGCTAGACCTCTCGTCTCCGCAGGAGAGCCTTCGCGAACTACTGAACTACCAGGCACGTCTCCGAGATCAAAAATCTGGCTCTGATGAAATCGCCACCCGCCTGGATCGGCTTACCTCCATGATCGAACGGCTTAGCCGTACAGGTGATGCGCACAGCATTGAAGGAAACGCCGTGGGAGGTGGGAGTGCCAGCTCAAATGTTGCTGGAAGGTCTGGAATTGTTGATGGTGCGTCAGGACGCCCTCGCAACAAATCAATCTCATCATCGGCCTCCGTCTCGCGCCAGTCCAGCCCCAGGCGTAATTCCGACGATGCTAGCAATGATGATTTCCCAATTCCAGCTGGTCTTTCCACCGACCTTGTTGACCCTGTGGGTACCCTGAATTTGGGACACTTGAGTTTGGAGGATAGCGGTAGATCTCGATATGTTGGAACCACTTACTGGGCTTACATCTCGGATGAGATTAATGAGCTAAATCAACTCCTCCGAAACCAGAATCGCTCCCAACCACCGATTATACCCCAGCCAGCTCCCTCTAATGGTGGCAATGATCCCTCGATATCCCCAGTGCAAAAACCGGATGAATCTAACAGCCAGGTCCAACAGTGGCTAGCCACGCATGAAAGCAACATGCATGACTCAGTACTTTACCCAAAGGCCGGCGGACCTTCTTCACACATAAAGCCTATACAGGCAGATATGCTCAATCACGTTCCAACAAGGCATCAAAGTAACATCCTATATAAATCTTTCATGTCCGGCGTCCAAGCTATCAGCCCCGTTCTCCACCCTCCCAATGTGCTCAAATCATATGAAGAATTCTGGGACTGGTATGCCATGTATAGACAGCCGGGAACCCCGTATCCTAGACCTTCTTTTATCCCACTCCTTTATGCCATCTGGTACGGTGGTTCAGTCACCGTCTCTCTAAAGACAATCCATGCCGAATTCAACCTTGAGTCGCGCTCGGCGTTAACCGAACCTTTCCATGATGAAGTCACTCGATGGCTCAAGACCATATCTTTCCCTCGAAGCCCATCCCTCAATGGCCTGGCTGCCTTCCTCCTTGTCCAAACCATCCTATCCAAGGAAGAAGAACCTTTGACCAGCAGCCTTTTCATCAGCCTGGCCCTTCGCGTAGCTCAAACCATGGGCTTGCACCGTGATCCCGCACAGTTTGGCATCTCCCACTGCGAAGCTGAGATGCGCAGGCGGATGTGGTGGCATATTGTTCATATGGATGGCGTAGTTGCCATGTCAAGTGGCCTTCCACCCCTCGTCAGTGACGAGAACTATTGGGACGTTCGTCTTACCAGCGAAGTTAAAGACACACTGCTCACTTCGCCAGAGGCCGAAGTGTACGAACGGATGGTAGATGAGGGCTACCGACGTCCCGATAAGCCGGATGATCCATCCA
The DNA here is from genome assembly GCA_014839955.1 of Trichophyton simii. NCBI lineage: Eukaryota > Fungi > Ascomycota > Eurotiomycetes > Onygenales > Arthrodermataceae > Trichophyton > Trichophyton simii. The sequence goes on from JACOIL010000080.1 coordinate 28,763, forward strand.
TATGCGGTAATTCGATGGTTAATGTGTACTACATCTCTGCCAAAGGGAAATACATAATGGCCCGTAAGTCCTTTTCTTCCTATGATTGTACCTGGTACATAAAACGCATGGCTACTAACCCGTACTTAGGTGCCATTCGGAAGATTCTGAAGATACAACTGGGAACTAGACCTGTCACGAGAAAAGATATGGAAGATCTCAAATCAGTCCTTGTAGACCTTCAATTCAAACTTCATGCGCTCGTTGATCGAATTTCCAACCCTAAACGTCCAAGTGCCAATTCGGATACGACCCGATGTATCAAGCCCGACCTCCCTAACGGTGGACCTGGGTGTGGTGAGCAGTATCACACTCCAGTCTTGACTGCATTCCATAAATGGGCAAAGATATTACTGTCTTTGTTTGTTCATAAGGCTTTCTGCGTGGCTTACCAGCCTTTCCTGAAGAATGCTAAAAGCAAGATATGGCCAGCCGCAAGGCAATGGTACGTTCCATTGACATCAATTAAGTGATATGATTGAATCACACTAAACTATACCATAGTGCACTACGTCATTGTCATGGTTTTATGGAAAAATTTATCCTCCTTGCGACGGACCCTGATTTCCAGCCTTTCCAATGGAGTTGGCCAGGGTAAGTATAGAGTATCACCCATTTATGTCTGAACATAATCTGATATGCCACAGAAATCACCAACCGATGCATGCAACGATGTAAGTACTATTAGATTTGTAAACACTCGTATATACTGATATTGTTTCCTAGGATAATGCTTATCGATTTATATGAACGACCTACAAGCTCGGAGGCACCCAAGTCCAGGGCCTTTATTGATAAGATATTCTCCCTGTCCGGTCCAGATGGTGGAGTTGTAGGAGGCGAAGATGGGGTCACGACTTCAAGACCATTGAACGATGGTGGGCGAGAAGCCTGGGATATGATGCGAAGACTTCGCGAGAAGGCATGGTTAAAGGCCGGGCTTGACCCACAATTGCTTTGGACTGAACAAGCTCAGGTGCAAGCAGGTGTTGCACCTGTCAGAAGCCCTTCCGTATCAACGACTTCTACTCGCAATCCGGAGAGAAGCCTCAAGGATCAGAGTGCATCCCCCACAACAAACTTTGCAGATAGTTACTATGCGATGATCAAGAACTCGTACGATGACCACAGGCATGTTCGACAGGCATCAGCAGAGTCGAGCCGTGCAAGGGACAAACAGCCTATCACGTTCGCAGCTTTGCCCCAACAACAGCAACAGATCCCCAGTCCCACCTGCACAATCCCTGTTGTAGGTAATACTACAACCCCACAGCCGTCATCGAACGCGTTCCTTTGGCCCTCCCAGCCAGTATACCAGAACCCTTCAGGACCATTAAATCAAATTCCAGCGCTTGGCCAAGGAGATGCACGCGGCTATCTCAACCCAAACTCCGCGAAATTTGTTGCTTTGGCTGGTGACCGAGCCAATATGGCACCGCCCATTGGACTCAAAATAGAAACCTCTCAGCCGGCATTAGCTGATATTCCTCTGCAGGCAATACCACAGCAGCGTCCACAACTATCACAACAGACGCAGCAGGCATCTCCACAGCAACAGCAACAGCAGCAGCCACAGCCACCGCCCCAGCCCCAACAACAGCCACCACATCCAAGTGCATTCGAGCCGAATGTCAACTTTGATTGGGACCAATGGGACGCTGTATTTGGGCAATACCTCCCAATTATTGACGGGTACATGGACCTAGATAACAGCGAGCCTCAGGCGAACCCTAGTGACCTGCCCTTATCATCCACGATCCAGGTCTCAGATGGCGAAATGGGTATACGTGATCGCACAATGGCAGGCCCAAGCAATAACAGAAACTGGGCTGATTTCGGCTAAGCACCTTTAACTTACGCATGAAAAAGTTAATTTAAGCTGTCTGTGCAGTCCATGACAAAAAAAACTTGGATGATTTGTGCTCTACATCCTCGCCAGCTCACAGACATGGCTTGCAACTCCTACTTCCCTGGGTCGCAGCCTGGTAATTCCCACTGTTACGCTGAGCCAGCTAGCCATCTGCTTGCGGCTGCATCTGCCCTCACTTGCGTGGCCCTTTACTTCGTCGTACACGCCTCCGCTGTCTTGACAATACGAAACTCTCTCTTTTTCACATTCTCTCCTTGTTTATTTTTTCCCCTCTTCTTATCAGCATGCATTTGTATGGCTATATATCAATGGTGGATAATACCCTAACCAATGGTTTCGCCTCCGCTTGCGGTGCTATGTCTAACTTACGCCTCACTGCCTTGAGACAGCGTGATGAACGAAAAGGCCTTTTTCATATCTGGTATGTCGACTCCCACTTGCCATGCATACGTTACCAACTAACGATCAGTCAACCGGATAGTGAAGGCTAGGTAGTTTGTCAGGTTCCTGACTCTATCAAATATAGCAAAGATTTTCGCACTCTACGTGCTATTGTGGGCAGCAGGGAATAGCCTTCACATGCGAAAATTGTCCAAACCGACCAGTGTGTTCCAATTTGAATGCTATTTGCTCGTCCTCAGTCAATAGGTCGTTTCTCTCTATAGGACCCTCTCGTGAAGCAGGCTTCGAAGGGCTTTCTATAACGACCACAGGATCCAACACTTTCCCCTTGATGGTCCTCGAAGCATATAGCGTGTTATTTCACCTTGAACCAAACCCGGCAGGTAAGCTATAAAATGTCTGTTGTCTTTGCCCTCCACGTTTCGTATTCTAACACTCTCAGCGCAGCCGGTGCACTGGTACGGCTACATACACCGATGCAGCCCAGTTGGGATGTGTTTAAAAGCCGTCGAGGAACATAGTGGTATGCCATACCCACCATCATCGAATCATATGTGCAGTGGCTGTCTAGCTGCAATTCCTGTCCAGAGTTGGTCTTACACTATCACTAGTTTTTTATGCAAGAATCATGCTGAGGGATGACCAATTTATATGATGCTTTATACATGTACTTTACCACCATGCTATGGTCTCTTTCATCTCTTTCATCGTTAGTGCCTAGACAAGAGCTTAGCTTGTTCCGAGCTCTAGACTTGCTATAGAAGAGATCTCTACCATATGTTGGCACACGTGATACTAGTACTAAGCAATTGATGTTTCCACTTGTGGTGGGTTACCTACTTTAACATCTAATTCCTCAAAATGACTATTGAGGCTCGGCCCTCATATAGCAAGGTTGAGTCATAGCTCACGTTCCCTACCATGGTAGTTATATACCCGAGGTAGTGGCCTATCTGCCTGCCAAAAGATTGTGTTTCCCTTACCTTCAAAATCTGCTGCTCAATCTGACTATATTTACGAACCTCTGTGAGCCAAATTGTGAAAAAAATTGGGTTTTGGGATCATTACCAAACGTGGTCAGGAGATAATACTCTCAGCAGTCACCCATAGTTTCGAATGGCTTAGGCCCGGGTCTATCACGGTCATGGAAGACAGGGGCTTTCAGAGTGTTTTTGAGACTTGGAAACACCTGATAACGAACCTCAGGCACGGAATCAATCCGCCAAAGGCCAAGTTTATACCTCTGGTAGGGTATCGATAAACTTAAGCCCTAACCTGATATACAGAATCTTGTCATAACTTCGGGCGTGAATGACCAGTAAAGCCGCTATTCTGGAGCCTATCGGGGATGGTAAAATTGTAGATTTCCCGAGCGGAAGAGTTCTGCCTTTCCAAGGGTAACAAAGTAGGAGCTTTTGGGTGGCCGTATTGGAACTTCAATACCCCGATTGGCCTTTGACTTTTTGCAAATTAACTAGTTAGCAGCCCAGAGGCAACTACCTACAACGTCGCAATAGATAGGCTAGGGGTATGCTATTGCGCCATTGCGCCAATCACAAAAATCCTGTCACTAACTAGGACAATCTTGAAACCCTAGTTAACTACTTCACCACGGTTATTATTCACTGGGAGAGTCACCACGCCCGGCTATTTAAGCATCATGCTTCCCCTTTTCCTTCCTCTACTCCTCCCGTTCTTCTCCAACGCCGCCCATTATCTCTTTACTCCATACCTAGTCCCGAGTTTGAAAGACGCTGAACCGGTTAGCTATAACTACCGCCATCTCTGTCGCTACTGTTTCTTCGAGACTGATTTGCTTGCGTGCTTGCCTGCTGTTGGCCTCGGCGGCAAAAATACTCCTCAGGAACTACTACCGGCTTCTCATGTCTCCTAGTGTTTGGAGCTTTGGTTTCTGCTGCCGGTTTTACCTCCTGGCTCCCCTTAAATATATAACGATATATCAAACCGCTAAACCAAAGGGGAGGGGGGGGGGGGGGGGATCCCTACTTAAGTAGCTGCAGAGACAGCCGCTATATCATTGACACAATACCATCCCAGAGAGTCACAGGTTTCATGGCCTGGGTATGAAGAATTACCTGAGTTCCCACGCCGTAGACGGACGAAGAACAGGTCCGGTCATTCCTGAAGAGCTGGCTTTGTCACGTCCAGGGGAAATCCCCCGACGATGAGTCTATAGTCGCAACAGCCACCAACTTTTACGATGACGGGGCGACTCTGTATGCATATATCAAGGAGAAACCTGGCAGATATTTTTGACAATGAACACCTGGGCGTCATCTCTGGGCGTATTCATGACTTATCCCCTCAATTACTGTATCGTTTGCAGTCATGGTGGTTATCTCGGCCCAGGAGCCACTAGAAAAGTGTTGAGTGGGAAGAGAATTTCAGCTTCGAGGCAGAACAAGACGACCCCTTTACTTATTCTAGAGTGAGATCACCAGATGGAGATGTCGAGCCCTTCTCTCTAGTATCCGAAAATCAGATGCCGGATGCTATTTCAGCTGAAGCGGCGGTTGCAACTTGAATACTTAGTTTAGTTAAATGTATTAATTACTATTATCTTTGTAGAAAGGATTACACTGAATTGGTAACTACAATCTCAGATCCGATTCACATAATAAAGCATTTGGAGCAGAGGAAGATCTTGATTTCAAGCCTTTAGGCACCATCGCCATCATCATCAGAATATTCCTGAGGGTTTATGTCTGCAGCACCGCTCAAGGAAGCTAGTCGCTGTAGCTTCCATTGTAGTTCCAATAAGTCCCAGTCAGGGAGCGGCAAGTTTTGTGGGTCACTGGTCGTTAGGATTATTTCATCACCAGATCTAATTTTCCGCTCAGTGATTGCATTCCAAGCGTTGAAGTCCATTTCCAGCCCGTTAAGATCACAAGGGATATCTGGGCGAGCTGAGAGGTCAACGTTGCGAGAGAATTGGTGTTGCGGGAGCCAGTAGAATCTTAGAGTCAAACGACTCTTATCCTCGGATATCTCTACGGGTTGCAGACCCAATAGCCCTTTCGAGTGCCAGCGGTGCATATTTGGACTCAGGCAGAGAAGGTTACAGAGAGTTTCAGTACCCTGTGGGAATACGGCTGCCCGCCAGTTTTCAACTCGTTCGTTGGACCAGTAAGACCGAAGGAGAGTCCAGAAAGTTGAATTTGGGCTCTCGTGAGCGACACCACCCATAGAGTAAGGATAAATATGGGCGACATCGGGGTAGGCGTGTTTCGTAATTATGCATCTATCGCCATCTCGAACAGAGCACTGAGATTATTGTTATTAGCAAATTCTATACCAAAACGAAACACTTGAGATTAAAACTAACATTGTCTCTAGCAGAAAACGAGCGAGTTCGCTGACGCTTGGTAGGTCTGGGTAGAGTATGAGGTTCTGGTGCTGCTGGGAAGTCAGAAGGACCCTCCCCAACATCCTCTTGGCGTTGCACGGCCTGTCCTATCACTGTAGAGCGCTGTAACGAACTACTTGCTGTGTGGGTAAGCCCCCTGGAAGGGGAAGACGTGCGTGAAGAGGTCGCCGAACCCTTCCGATCCCTTTGGCACCCTTAAAATGAGTTAGTTTTAAGTCTAGTTATAGGATGGCAGTGGAAGGGGAAAATAGCCCCTACACTGTCGATCAAGGAGCCCATTGTCCTGCACTATCGATGAACGCAAGGTCTGTAGATATGAGGCATCTGAGTAAGCCTTAGTTATCGACTGTGGTTTCAAGTACAGAAAGGTCCGCTAGCCATAGGCCCGCCCATGCAGGAGATGGAACTGGGATGTCGAGTAAGTTCTTAAGCCTTCGTAAAAGCTCAGCCTTCCGGTCCGATTCGAACTCTGTAATAGGACCTGGGCGGCTCATTTTGTTTTTTTTCTTCTTCTTGCATGCAGTTCTCAGAGTGGGGGGCGGGCTATGATAATAAACAATATAACGAGATGTAAGGGTGAGATGAAGAGCTTGCAGTTAAACGCGCGGGTAACTAAGTAACTAGTTACGTCGTTAGTTACAGAAGGGGCCAAGCGCCAAAAGCCTTACTTTCTTTCCGAAGGGTTTTTATTAATTATCCCTTGAAGCATCGAGATTGGCCTTCTGTATAGAAAAATAGGCTGATCATCCACATCTTGTTAGTTATCGAATAGAGAGCATAGAAGCATAACTTGTTTGTTTGATCCAAGGCACGTGGCAGAGCTTTTTTACGGTCATCCACTTCATTAACTACTCTATGTAAATATGATGATATATGGAGTATACTGGATATCTATATCTATAAGTATATTGGATATCTATATCTATATTTATATACATATCGTGAGGTATAGATCTATTCTATTCAATATTGCCTCTCAATAGCAACTGGCACCCTCTCTCCATGATTAATCAACTTTCACATGTCGCTTCCTTGATCGTAATTGATTTTGCTGTGCTTGACCACCCACTCCCCGACCCGTTCGACCGCCGTTCTCGGGGACGCCTTATGCGATAGCAAGAATCCCTGTATCTGGGCGGGGGAGAACTGCTTGTTTGGTATTTGCCTGGCAAACTCCTGGGCGAGATCGTGTATCTGATCTGCAGAGAGGCCATGTCCTATTCGTTGCCGAGTGGTAGGAGCGCTGGGGGGAGTTGTTGTGGCTACGTTTGACTTGGTCTTGCAGGCGAGCTCTTCTCCATCTCCCTTGCTCTTACTGGAAGAGACGGGATCGCCCCAATCCCCTTCGATCTCGGAGTAGATAGCTCGGAACAGAGACACTATAGTCTGTGAGTCAGCATTGCTGAACTCGATCGTCAGGTCAACACGCCCAGGCCTCAGCAGTGCAGGGTCAAGATTCTCAGCATGGTTCGTGGTCATGACGAGAATACGGCCTTCACTTGATGCGACCCCATCAATGGTGTTGAGCAGTGAGGAAAGCGAGATGCCTGGTTGCAGCAATACGGGGGCGGAAGCCTGTCCGCCGCATTTGCTAAAACCCCCTCCGTCACTATCATCATCGTCGTCGTCGTCGTAATCAGCGGTGCTGGCTTTCAACCGAGCCCGCGTGGAGGTGTTTTGTGCAGCAGGTGAAATGGAAGACGGAGCGCCGGCCTGCAGACGGCTTTTGGTAATCCCAGCGGTATCGATATCTTCTAGAAGGACGATACACCTGCGAGGAAGGGTGGCGAAAAGCGACGCCAATCCTTCTTCAGTCAGATTCGGGGAGCTCAGATTAGCGACATAGATCTTCAGTCCAAGCAGCCCAGCAACAGCAAAGCAGAGACTCGTCTTCCCACATCCCGGCGGTCCGCTGAGGAGGTATCCTCGACGATACGGAATTCCACGGTTAGTATACCAGCGCTTCGTAAAGGGATGGAGGTAGTCCTTGACGTCGTCCAGGAAGGCATCTTTCTGCTCCTGGTCCAGAATGACACTTGAAAGCGGCCTTGGGTGTCGTGCCATGCATCTGGTCCAGCTTGGCCCTGATGAAGGGTCTGAATTCGACCACCGATAGATAATTGTCTTGTTCACGTCCCGTTGCAGATAGCTCAGCTGGGCTTCGCGTATCAAGTCTCGTAGAAATCCCGTATTGCGGCCCAGACAAGAAATTCGAAGTGTCTCATTCCACGTATTTAACTTCTCTCTGGCCCGGTCGACGGTCAGGAAGCGTCCCTTGTACCAGAAGTAATGCGTCCCCAGAGCAGGAGTGAAATGGATGGGCTTGATCTTGTCCCATCTGTTTGTCCGTTTCCAGTACTCCTCGAAGTCTTCTTCGTTCCCAATCATGTTAATTCCGTCGTCGTCGACCTCCCGCTGGTCATCATCATCATCATCCTCGTCGTCGTATCTTGACACATACTGGCTCTCCACCGAGCTAGAGGCAAAGATATCTGTAGCCCGACTGACGAACTTCTGCTTCGACACCCAATACATCAGGTAGTTGTACACTTCGTCATTGACATGCACTTGCAGTGAGGACATGAAATGACTGTGCACGAAGTTGGACACGCCATCAAAAAGGTACCGAGATGCGGCGATTATCAGTGCCCCGATGAACAGGAATGGGAGATATTGCGATATATCAATGTGAAAGAGTGTAGAAATGACACGGGACAGGACACCGAACCCTGGAATGAACATCTCATAGACACCTTCGGCGGCCAGCGTGTCCCTGGGAACGAACGCTGACCCAGAGACAGCCTCGGCCGCGGCCATCTTGCCTATTAACTAACTTGACTAGTTAACGGGAGGAAATGGAGGGATATTTTTGTGAGAAATTGGTTATGAGGAGCAACGATAATGAGGCGAGGCACCCTCAAAAGTCGCCTGCTGGGGAAAAGAGTCAAGACCACAGCAGGTACAGGATGAAGCTGCTGCTTATATCTACTCCAAGGCCTTTCTTGCTCTGGATCCATCAAGTTAACTAACTAGTTAACTCGTTAGTTATCTCATAGATGCGGCTGAGTATGACTCTTCCATCCTTTGGGGCCTCCATTCGAGTGGAGTTGCGTCCTTCATATGCGTCACCCCTGGGGTATCGTTGATCGCCTGTAGGCCGGGATGGTTTCCTCTTTGGGCTTAAATGACAGTCTTCTGATATTCCTCGATGTCCCCAAGAGCTCTCCGATGGGGCCGGAGCTGTTCAGCCTCACAGCAAGGTTGAGATGGCTGAGTGCTGCCTAGTTATATGAGTCACTAGTTAGTTAACTTTAGTTAACTTAGTTACTTAACAAGCTATCGAGTTAGTCCCCTATCGTATACCATAAAAAGTATTGCTATATAATAAGGGGCAGTGTATGCTATACATTTCGTCAATTATTTGGCGAACCTTGGGGTATCTGAATACGCAACAACAGTCAATAGTCAGAGCAGTGAAGTAGCAAAAGTGACAATGACAATAACTTGTTATAAAGAATATCATTTCATGCAGAACATCCCAGAATATCCCATCTACCCAGATACACCACATCAACAGCAAAAACAACCAGTATTACAAGGAATGCTCCACACGCATATAAGTCGATAGAATGACATCAAGGCAGATATCGACCCAGAGAAAGCGCCGGAGACGGCCGAAAACATGGTGCCGCTGGCCCAACAAACTAACTATCTAGTTATTACCCAGAGAAAGACGCTCGCCGAAAAGAGGCGATTGGGCATTTGGCCAGACGGTCTGGCTGTTGACGGCAACTGAACAAGGTTGCCGATTTATACATACGGCTACCTGTGCTTGATCCACGATTCTACATGGGCGACACACGTCTAGGGAGGCCACAGACGGCCGGTCGAAGAACCGCCAGCAGTTTTTAGACAGCCAGGTGATCCATTTACTATTCGAGAGACAACAGCGACAGAGAGCAGGGGTATGTCAGGATAGCTATATAGCTGGCGGTCCTTTGACCACTCCCTTTTCCGACCTCTTTCTGCGAGCCCCAGTTAGAAACCAGGGAGATATTATATTTTAACAACACCGAGCTAGAGGAGTGGTCGAAAAATGTCTGGGAAACATTCTAAATCTCTTCTTTCAGAGGGTGGCGCCCTAAATGGTGAGTGCGCCATATAGCAAACAAGCTGGGTGATGCCAGAATACAGAATGCTGTATAAATATAGTCTATATGCGCCAAAGGAAGGTGGAAGAATGTACCAAATTCGACCAAAGAAGCAAACACATGTATGAATGAAGGAGAATGGTATTGATAGGAAAGTCCAGGGAAATAGAAGAGAAGCGAACATTCCGCATACTTCACCAACATGGATCTTTTGTTGACCTTGTCGCACCTGCATTTTCCCTTCTTTTTTGATGTCTTCGGATATATGCGCACTGTAAATCGTCGAAAAGATCGGTGATATAAAGGAGGTTAATCGAAGAAAGAGTCAGCTTTTTTTTTTTTAGAGCATCGACTATTGGTTATCGATTTGAATCCTTGGTTTTGGTTTTTGTGTTTGTCACCAGAAAGCGATAATTGAATACTGAACCGCCATAGGAGCCATGACACAGCTGAAGGTTGAGGACGTGAGTAGGGAAGATGTCAAGAAGCTGGCGCGCATCTTGTTCCTTGATATCAACAAGTTTCAGGATCGAGAGGCTGCTGCCAAACTGATCATCGAGCTACCTTCGTACCTTCGCCGATCACGAATCCTCTCGTTGATGGTGGACAAGCTAAATCTCATACGAGAGCCTGCAAAGGCTGCATGTTTTATCCATAAGACGCTGAATAGAGACATAATTCATGCACTCTGTGGGCTCATACGGGCAGAAGTGGGTGAAGGCCTGAGTGGGCTTGTATCAAGGCAGACACGGTTATCGATTGAGCAGAGGCGCATGATACACAACCTCCGTACTGTGAACGGGCTCTGGATGACGCGAGAAGCAGTGGAGAGGAAATATCTCATCAGGCCATCTTTCACATGGTATTATCAGAGCGACGGCTGCGAGGCATGCATGGTTAGCCGGTTTGCGAGAGACCGGGCTGCATTGACGGATATGCGCACGCTTCTTCTCAGTCGGATAGGGAGGCGGAAAAACAGGAACCCACCGCAACTTGTGAGGTGGGTGGAGGAGCTGATGAGCTGCCACGGTCCATCCAGCCTAGAAATGTTTGTTTTCAGCGCGGAAGACGCACTAGAATTGAAGGCTGTCAGGCGGGATATCAGGGGTACGCAATCTCAGGGGCAGAACGCTGCTACCGGCCAGGGCTGCGGGCTGAGGAGAGCAGAGAGCAACGTCACACACCGGCCAACTAGATGGACATCGGTAAACACACGACAGGCAAACAGGCGACCACGATCGATGGAGACTCTTCGGAGCCCAGACAGTGCCCTCCCGTCGTCTGACGCCGAGGTCGATGCTGCAAATGAAATTATTGACTGCTATCTTAACCGGACCCCGATTGATGTAAATCCAGAGCCGGTCACAGCACAACCAGGCCGGCAGCAGGTTAGAGCGATGCCTGGTCCAAAGACAATGTTACAGTCAGAGCCAGAGTCGGAGCAAAGACATAGAATCGACAGGGCCGAGTGTCATCGTCCAACCAGCGCTAGTCAAATGAAGAGAAGCGAATCGCTGAGAATAGCTATGGCAGCGTGTTCCGAGACAAGACGTAACACACAAATTCAACCGTCACGGTCACCAAGCATATCCAGCTCACGGGCTGGAACTAGATATAATTACCCGTCGGGACGAACCCAGAGTGTGTACTCACATGGCTGCGGCTATTCCAAAATGAACCAGAATGTCCGCAAGCCGGTTTGCCAGAATAACGACTATAGAAGTAGCAGGTTGACTCGCTCACAGACTCTCAAGACGAGTAAGGAGCAAGCAGCAGAGTATCGATCCCTGCTTGGAGAAATGCATCGACTCTCCTGTTATTCCCCGTCCAACTACAGCCGGGCAACGCTAGTTGAAGGCTCTGGGATCCCGAACACGCGGCTAGAGGAGAAGAGACCGGTGTCCGAGGCAACAACACGTTGGAGTACATTCGACGGAGGCGAGGATCTATACCCCCCTATTGAGCCGATCCCACCGTTGAGAATTCGAAAAGAGAAGAGAAAAATCGGGGGAGAGTGATGTTCCAGAATTTTAAGAACGGTAAGGACGGGAAGAGAAGTGAGGGGAAAAAAAAAAGGAGATAGATCAAGGGCGGGAGGGAAGAGAAGTTGTGATTCTCAACTATTCAGAGGAGCTATAACGGCGAGTTTCTCTGGAGCGATCAACGCAGCTGTTAATACAAGGTTGGAGAATGTGTTCAAAGTTGGGGGCGGCTCCAAAGGTAGAATGTACACATATTAAACTTGTAGGTGGGCATGTACGAGCAAGAGGAAACAAGAATATAGGTGAATTAGGGGTAGGGCTGAAAGAAGCAGGAAGCAAAGGAAAAGGAGGAGACAAAGAATAGGCCTCCACCCACGATTCATCACCGTATCATTCATACAAAGGAAAGATTAAGGATAAACAGCAATAAGTGGAATAAAACGGGGGATACCCAATCAAGGGAATAAAGGCGGCGAATTATGCTTCTGGGGTATGAATAGGTATCAGGAAGAAAAAGGAATTGACAGGCTTAGAATTAGAAAGAGTATGAAATGCAGTGGCTGGTGGAGAGGATGGAGGGGTTAAAAATTGACATCAGAGAAACGTTATTATAAAGGGATATGTTAAGAGGTGAAAGCGAAAAGGTATAGCGAATGATTATTTATGCTGGATGCTGCCACTTAGACGATGGGTCAGACCCTTCAGAGAATCTGACTGAGGAGAAAACGAATTAGTGGTTTTGCGGACGCTCCGCTTCAGCAAAGAACGGGTAGAAGCATCATCGTCGTCTCTAGAAGCCACTATGTGAGTTTCCGACTGTGGTATTTGTTTTTGTTCTTGTGTACCGTCGGTCTGAGAGCAATTGGTCAAATCAACGTCCATCTTTTTCTGTGCTGCCATCCGAGACCGTTCGTATCTCAGCGTGACATCACCCTTCCAGCGGGTGTCGAGCAGGCGATCCCAGAAAGTGAAGAATGGTTGGCTGAAGTTTGATTTGATGCCCCAGCTCTGGTGGTGGATGTCATGATAAGCGGCGTTGTTTCCAGTGACATGTTGAAGGGGGTCCCAGGGGAAGGCGTAACCGCAGTGGTCATCGACAGTCTTGAGTGTTGAGCAGGTGAAAAACCACATTCCCTGTCGAGTGGTCATGCCACAGGTGAGGAATGCAAGGCCGGTGCCGGCTGTGTCGAGAAGGAAGCCCTCAAATGGATGGTTATACAAAGCACCGAATGCGTATGGTACATATAACCTATGATGCCTTGAGTGGAATGTAGCTGTTTCATGTCAGTAAAGAACATAGCAGTCAACGCAGAAATATAAATGCAGGAAAAAAAAAAAAAAAAAAAAAAAAACCTACTGTATAGCCACTTGTTCATATGCATAGCACGGTGAAGGAAGTACTGCCATGTGTCCACAAAGGTGATGGCATATACAAACTGGAGCGCCGGGATAAGGTAGTAGTATATAGAATAGCCAACGGCCCACTCCCAGGCGGCGAAGGCAGGTGCTGTGGCAGTTTCTCCAGTTGATGAAGTAACCACCTGGGTAAGAAACGGGTAATGGCCTCCTGACACGACGGCAGCAAGAATAGGATAACCCGAGAGCTTGGCCGCCAGGCCCACAGGGTCAACTCCTAGCAGCATCATAAGCCGGGGCACCGCGCGCTGGGCGAGGCGGATACGGGTGGCCCAGACGGCAATATCATACTCTTCTCTGCCATTGAACTCTGGCTGATCGAAGAATATGAGCAAGATGCCAAAGAGGGTCTGGATGATCTGCTGTAGGATGACGTCGCGCACCACCTCCCAGCGGGTGACATGGTTCCTCTTCAGAATCTCTGCTGGAGTGTGAAGGCGGTATTGCGGGAAGTAATCATTCACGTCTATCCAGTGGAAAATCATGGACAGAGCCCAGTAGGCGACTATAGGGAGAATGAGAATGGTGGCATTATCTGGAATAGGGGCGATGAGTGGCTGGCGGGGAGTAAGGGTGTAGGACGGGAGCGGCGGAAGCTCAGTTGCAGAAGCGTTGAGCATGACGGGCAGGCCAGATGGGTGACGATAGCGGAAAAGAAGGACTGGACACTATCGGGAGGATGTTTCTTGAGCTTGCCTGTCGCCCAGGATCAAAGCTATATCAGATGACAGAGGATGCCGGGCCCATGGGAGGACAGAGGAGAAGAGGTAGGCAGGCAGATAAAATCGGACAAGGTCGTGAATAACGAAAGTCGTGCGCGGTTAGAGGCTGCTCGGAAGGTTGAAGGAGAGAATCGAGCGAGGCACGACAGGATGCCGCCTTTTTATTCGAGAAATTGAGGGTTCGAGGAATGAATTGAACGTCGAAAGCCGAAGTTGATGCAGGTGGAATGTCAAAAGTCGGATGTTTTTTTTATTTTTTCGACTCCTTCCTTTTTCGGCCAGAACAGGTGATTATCACGTGAATGACATCACGTGTTATTTGTGATATAAAAGTTTATTTTCAACTTTATTTTTTAACATGTAGAAAGAATGAGGATTCTGGCGATTCCATAGTTACTATGATGGCTATTATTGGCTGCCAGCTGTTAGTTACTTAAATAACTAGCAAAGGTGTTATGTATTATCATTATAGTTCATGTTGGGGATATGCTCAAATTATAGCTGACTTCTTTTCCCCTTAAAGATACCCTCTTTTTTCCTTTGGTCCAGTGCTTTGCTTCAATAATGGAGGCTATAGGAGAGTGCTAGGTAACAGGGCTGGAGCTAGAGAGATTGTTAAAAGGGGAAAATCCCTTTATACCAGCCGGGAGAGCAGACTAAGAGTAAGAGGAGTATAACTAGTCAATTGGGTATGTGGAATTCTCCCTTACAAACTGGAAAGGAATGTTGGCCTGTTGGTCTATTTAGTCCACCGTCACAGTCCCTCCCAGCTGATTGGTTAATTAACAACCCTGGCTAGCAGCTATAAGCCTTCGCTGCAAAGGAATCTGTAGCAAATATCTACTCCATGACCATTAGTCAGTGGCTCTGAAGTTCGGGCTAAACAATCCTAACCAGACAATATACCCCTTAACTCTATTTGACAGTGACATTAAGAAAGTTGAAGACCTTTACAGCCTAGCCATCGCTCAGGAGCATGACCTGCTCCTCATACCTGTCACCCTCAACCGGATGTTGAGAGAGAATACAGTTTATGTCTTCCAAATCCTCTTGAGCTAGAGACAACACCCTGCAGTTTTCAAGCACCCTCTCACTCTTTGTTGAGCCTGGGATAGGAACTATGGTAACGTGGAACCTCTTTTCCAGAGCAAGAACCCAAGAGATGGCGATTTGTGGCAAGGTCACACCCTTCCGGTCGGCAATTCTCTCTAGGGCCTTTACGAGTCTGATGTTATTCTCTATTTTGCCTGGTTGAAACCTTGGGAAGTTCTTCCGTCTGTCCCCATCTGGCAAGTCATCAGGAGACTGGATCTTCCCAGTCAAAAATCCGCGGCCCAGAGGCGAGTAGGCGATGACGGGGATATTGTATTCTTTGCATGTTTCGAGGACACCGTTATTTGTGGCACCAGTGCTCCAGAGGCTTAGCTCTATTTCTACCGCAGCAATTGGAGCTACCCTGGCTGCCCGTCGAATCGTCTCGGCCCGAACCTCAGACAGACCGATACCCCCGATCAAGCCCTCGTCTCGCATCTTTAGCAAAGCCGCCATTGTCTCCTCGATTGGTGTGTTCCTGTCCACACGGGAGCACTCGAAGATGTCGATTTTTTTTGTTCCTCCCAAGAGCCGCACACAGTTCTCTACGCTAGGCCGTACTCCTTTCTCCGTGCCGTCGAAGGCGTGGTCTTTACCCATCCCGCCCTTTATGCTTAGCACGACCTTGTCTGCATCCTCAGGATACATGCTAAAGTATGCCCTGAGTAGCTGCAGTGAGTTTGCGTCTGGAGGGCCATAGTGCTCGCCGCCATTCCAGAAGTTCGCTCCTTGATCAAGAGCCGTCTTCATCACCTTAAATGCATCCTCGTACTTCGTCGGGCTGGGCGTCCATGTGAAGCCTGTTCCCCTATCCATCAGCCATCCAATCTACTAACCCGACCGGACACAATCTGTTTACTCACCCATTAAGCCGTATCCGATCTTGCCCACTGGCTTGCCGAGTATCGTAGTCATCTTAGTAATTAGTTTAAAATAGTCTGCCAACAACAAGTGGACGGTGTTTTTCCAGTATGGGTTAGCAATAGAGAATTCTGTGATGAACAGTTGCGGAGTTAGAAGATGTTACACCTGTCTCCTCACATCGTGCAGCACATGTCTTTTAGTTTGCTATATATATTTCCCACTTTGGTACTCTACGTCATTTTGTCTCCTAGTAGAGAAGGCACTACTTGCCACCGAAAGCCTCAAAATAACACAAACATAAAATCACGAACTTCAAATAGAGAGAATCGTTGAAGAAATACAATCTCAATTATTCGTTGCATCGTCAGTGCCTAGGTATATGCTGAAAAATTTGTGAAAAACAAGAAATGAAGTATGAGAAGAAGGGCAGAATCTGACCCAAAGGTTCCCATTCGGTATAATGGAGGCACCAAGCGAGGAATAACAGTTGTTTTTGTGTAAAAGAAAAATTACATGCAGAAGCTCAAGGTATAATAGTAGGCAAAAAAGATCATGGTGCTATATCTTGTGTCCAGTTTCGACATCTTCATAACTCGGCGAATGGGTGTCAGCAAACTCTTCTGTGAAACCAGATACACGACGCTCCCTCGGCGGCCGTGACTCAGTGTTTTCAGATACCACAACGTTGTCAAGGGTTACCGGTACACCTATGCTAGAGAAGGATGATCCGTGGCGACCATGTGTTGGTCTGGCTGGATGGTGCAGTTCTCGCTGGTTCTCAGGAGACGGTGAGGTTGCAGGAGATATGGGGCTGATGAACGATGGAGTCTCACTCGGGTGTCGAGCAGTCACGGGAGTATCGTTGAAGGGGGTAGGTAGCTCTGACGGGCTCATCACAGTGCCAGCTACATGAAATGTTAGTTAAATTGTTTGGTAGCTATTATTAATATCATACGCATATGATGTTGTTACTTACCATGCATCTCATGTATTGGAGAGCTGCCAGCCTCCGGGGCGTTGATATCGGAATAAACAATAGTGGAGGGAGGGTGGTTATTGGGTGACACGACCGAGTCAATCCCTGAGTCTGAGTATATACCCGTTGATGCATGCTTGTCGTTAATGCCAATTTCAGTGGAGGTGGTAGTCATGTCTGGCTTGTGTGATGGCTGTCCCATTCCATACATCCACCCAAGGATACGTCTTCTAGCGACTTCGCTTGTTCCTCCAAGGCTAGGAGCGTATCGTCTTTCTTTGCGTCGACGGAAAATCAGCCACACCACTGCCAGAGCAGTGATGAATATCAGGCCTAGGACAACACCTAGTACTGCCCCAACCCATCTAGGAAGACCACCGCCTCCTCCTTTGTCTTCTCCGGGGGGAGTAGTAGTACCAGGAGCGGATGAGGTTGCCTTAGCAGGCTCATATGGATACCACTTTTGGGTAGTTTTGGTATATTTCTTGCCGAAAATCTCTCCTAGTTTATCGTTATCCCAGCTGTCCGGCTGAGTTTTAGTGGCTCCCCCTTTTCCACTATTTCCAAGTAGTAGGGAATATTAGCAAAGATTGCCAGTAAGAATGTAACGAGAATAAATAGAGGGATTCCTTACGTTCCGCCAATCTTCTTGGTGATCACATCTGGAACTACGTACTCGCTCCACTCCCTTGGATCGTACTTATCCTTGAATTTCAGCTCGTTCAAATTAAATACCCGGACTAAAGGTCCCACTAGACATGATGTTTGTGATGTATATTGACCGCCAATCACGAACATTTGATCCGGGTATGGTTTGACACACTTGTGGGCGCGGCGGCCCATGTTGCTTTCTCCAGTGTATACTTTTGTCCAGGTAAACGAAGGAATTGACAAAACATGTACGTCATCGTATGGCCTAACTGTGCGTTCAGTGCCATTGTATCCTCCGTAGATGTATATATTGAACGAGCTCCGGTCTGCCGCCTCGCCAACAACTGAGCAGAATGAGTTTGAGGCTGGCGGTATATCGCCTGTAGTTTTCTGTGAATACCTTTTTAGAAGTCAGTGAATATTCAAGCGGTTGCTAGTAAAGGCTTTGCTTAGATTACCATTCTCCAGTCCCGATATCATACAAGCTAACCGTCTCCATAAACGCGGAATCCTTCTTAGTCTGGCAGAATGTGTTAGCGATAGAGTGAAGGCTAACCGGAGAATAATATGCAACGGTGCAGTCAAAGACTCACGTTTTCCTCCTTCTCTTGGGGAGATAAGGGAGAAGGGTATGTGGATTCCGGGTTTGTAACGCCACCTATTACGACCATGACACCATCTGAGACGGGCAGCCAGACCAACTCTGCACTTGATCGTCCAGTAACCCCCGTAAGATTGTCGCGGGCAAATTTTGGTTCGTCAAATTTGGACAGGTCAACAGATATAAGAGTATTAGCTGTTATATTCGGCTGAGTTGCCACGTCTATGACATCCCCATTTTCTCGTTGACGTCCACTGAAGTAGTACCCCTTATTTTCGCTTGGAACAGATACGCCGGCTCCATGGGTAATGTAGCGAGTGACATCTTCACGGATTTGAGGTAGGATGGAGCCTGGTTTGAAAGGCGGTTTAAAAGGACCGTATTGATAAGCATCATACCCATAGAGAGACGAGTTTGTGGGTGTTTCGAGTGGCCTCCGAGTAATACCACTATCAAATCCTCCTGGTTAGAACATGGAACAGGGTGTTATAGATAGAAGGAGCAAGTACCCATAAGTAAGAAGGGTATAGTCACTATAGAACATTGTTCCATCAACATAAGTAGGCGCAAGAGAAGATGCATCTCCACCGGCAAGCCTTGGTATCCTTCCAAGCAGGTCTGTGAAATTGGTTTTCATGTCAAAAGAGGAGTTAAATGAGAGCGTAAACATATTGTCCAAATCGGGGCCTACGTCATGGATTAGCTAGTCTGTGACATGTTTTTCATTTATCAAAGCCCCTACCAGCCTTTTCCAGGATCGGTCTGCCATCTTGAAAATTGCTGCATACTGTCAGGAATAATAACGACCAGGAATTATCATAATGGGAAACTCACCGTTGCCATAATAAAGACCCTCCGTCAAGGTAGACAGTGTCGCGAATAACTCCAGCTAAAGATAACAGGCGTCAGCACTCCATAGAACTAAGTAGACCACCGCCAGCCAGTTACTACCTCTGAACCTATACCAGTTACAAAAGTCGACGCTGGTCTGGACTTTATCTCCCTGGCCGTTGACCGTGGATACAAAGGCTAGTCCTAAGCCTGCAATGACGCCGAACGACTTCATCTTGGTGGCCACCAAAGATGAAATAGGCGATAAAATGGGTTGAGGGCCAGTCAAGGATGTGAACTTGCGCCTGGCTGTTCACTCGAGAGTCAAGCGCTTAGGCTGTGGTGCGGTATGTAGGTCAAAACACTTTATCTGTCTAGCAGAACCTCACTCTCATGGCTAGTTTCTAAGCTAGTCTGCGCTTGAAGTGGTGATATCTGCGCTTGTTAAACGATGATGCCGCTGCAGACGAGGGCTTGAAGTTGAATCGACGGCCCCTTGTCCCCTTGGAGGTTAGAGGAAATCACCAGTGACTGGAGCGTATCAAGTA
This sequence comes from Trichophyton simii, assembly GCA_014839955.1. NCBI lineage: Eukaryota > Fungi > Ascomycota > Eurotiomycetes > Onygenales > Arthrodermataceae > Trichophyton > Trichophyton simii. The sequence continues at coordinate 48,296 of JACOIL010000080.1, forward strand.
GGGCGACACCTGACTGGGTCGAGTGGGAAATATATCAACTCCGTGACTTATTCGTTGACGAAGTTACTGCGCACAGTAGTAAGTTTGTGCCGGAATAGGGCTGATAGTTAGTCAATATGCAATTTTACAGTGAAAACACGACTCTAATTACCCTCGCAGGTCACAGAATCGTGAAGAAAGGCCAAAAAGTAAAAGCATAGTCGAAAAAGAGAACCATCAGCTTGTCAGGAGTACTGATAAAGAGAATGATGGATTGGTGGCGGCGACCGTTAAGCGGGACTGAAGCTGGAATAGCGCTCCCCCGACCAACCCGACTGAAAGCTTGAGAATACAGAAATCAGGAGAAAGAAATGGGAATTTGAAAAAAAGGCCAAAAACCCAAAAAAGCCGCAAGTGCAAGGGAGAAGCCACAAGGGCCGGGGCGCTGGTTGTTGGTTGAGAAGCTAGCGATTGGCCGTCTCCATGGGTAAGTTCATCTATAGGCATGCATCCAAGGCCTGCAGGATGCGTCAAGACCATATGGAGGGCCGAGTAGTCCGTAACAAGTATCATTCCGCTTGTACGGAGTACATACTCCGTATGCTCAGGCTGGAATACCAGAGATGAACTCACTTTTTGACCCCTTTAGCCGTGCAGCCCGTGTCTATCGGTCCATGAGAACTGCTGGAAGCAAATCCTTCACCGTTTCCTTCATAAAAGGATATGATAATGATAGGATGGTGGGCAGCTCCGCAAAATGGAGGTCGTCTTTTGCGGGCCTCTGCATCCTTGGGGCATATCCAAAATCCAACATGCTCTCTGGCCAGGGAGGGAATAACCGCTGAGGGCGGAGACTCCGTACGAAATCGACCCTCTGTTGAGCATGCATGATTCCTCGCTGGCCGATGCCACCCCATCCTGGGCGTGGAAAATGATAGCCAGCGCTCTCACTTTTCCGTTTTTGACCATGCCGCTTGTTTGTTCCCACGGGCACATCCATCCTTGAGTAAGGTTGCTTTTCTCTTGGGTGTCTGACATCGAGGCTTGCAGGGGAGTCCCTGACGCCGTCACTTTAGCGCGCCATATATTTCACGATGGTTGGACAGCCAAGATCGCTGTGCATGGAAATTTATCCTTGTCACCCAATTAATAACTAGTTGGGTTTTCTCTTCTCTCCTCTCCCTCCCTTCTTTGTTGGTCAGACATTATTATTATCGTGCGATGCCATCCGGATGCGGCTATGGCAAGGAGGTGATGATCGACTCCAGTTTCAGGGGGATTATTATCAAGCCATGGTGGGCGGTTAGGTCGTGATGTCTCGAATCAACCTGGCAAGAGAAAGTCTCAACTCTCCTGAGAATGATAGTTGGTCGGTCCTTGTACGGCGGGCTCCGTACGGAGTACAGAGTCTTCTGTCCAGGGAGGAAAATAATGGGGGGCTGGCAGGTGATGCAACATCCAGCAGCGACATCGTATTATTATGTCTTCGGATACATGGCTGGGGTGAATGTGGACAAGGTACAACTGACGAGGGGGTTCTTTACTCGGGGTCGATATTATATTCCATGCATGATTAAGTATGTTCTCTCGTTGCAGGGGAGGGCCGCCCAGGATAGTCTGCATCTTGAGGACTCGACGCTGGGCATCTGATCATCGTTCATTGTATGGGTTTCCCGCTTCGGATGTAGGTATGGACGAGAAAGCCCATGGAAAGAGCTTATGCGTAAGGCGGACCAAGTATGCAGGGCATTTTAACGATTGTGGTTTGAGACTTTCCCTGCTGCCAATATCCAGCTCACCACGCGAGGCGTAGAAAGCAAGGCAGTCGATCTGTTCCATCAATTGGGGGCTTATCTCGGTGCTCTAAAAGTGCCTGTCCTCCTTGATGGCTTTGCGTTAGAAGCTCGCATGGTGCGTCCTACAGGCAGAGTGATTTGGTTTTCAATCGAGAGCAGTTGTTACTCCGTAAGTGATACCCACAATACAGTCGCCATCTCAACCCTGGTTTTGCTGGAGAGAGGAGCAAGGTGCATCGACACTTATAGTCTTACTCCATACTTTAGTACAATAATGACAGGGCATGCACACGTCACAATTTCTGGACAATGCTGGAGTGGAGATATCACCCAATCCAGCAGACCAGTATATACTCCATTCCCAGGTGGGGTGAGTTGTCTACTTAGGAGGGAGATTCTCCTCGTTCGGGAATATGTACGAAAGGAGGGGCAAGCAAGGATTGGGCGAAAAGCTCGGAATGCCAGTATCTGAGTGCCGAAGGCCTCTGACACAGATTAAGCGGAAGACGCTGTAACTCTCCCATCGTAACTCTCCCGTCATTCCAGGCAACCCTCAGTTAGGCATAACCTGGACTGACGGAGTTACGTTGAATGGCTGCATTGAGAAGGCCCAAACGTTGTTTGCTGGTGCCAACAGAGTATTTCAGCCTCGTTGGCAATGACCAATAAATGGCCGTCTAAGGAGACGTTCCCATCTGGAGCCTTGGGAAGAGAGGCTTGTACTTCAGTAGGTTGCCTTGGATACGACAATCACTGAATGCCCTCCAACCCTGCATCCTGGCCAACCTTGAAGGGTAACTGTTTCTCTAAGCTGCATGGCCGGCTGCAAGAGTGCAGTATCTTCAGAATCCCCAGCCCTTGCCATCTATCATCGTTTTGTGCCTGCGTACTCCGTAGGTCCAGGGACACTCTGGTTCCACCTGTTCACCTCCCTTGACAGGACGGCAGCTCCATGGATGCCTGTCTTCTGCCTTCTTCCTCCGATGCACGCCAAGTCGAATAACTCACGAACAAGTTAACTAGCGCGAGTCGATATCTGCAAGAAAACGTCTACCCCTGCCCATGGAACTAAGGCCCGGCCCAAAGCGCATCAAGAGTGATTACTGGCCTAAGCGATTTTTTCAAAGTCTTTTTGTTGCGATCAGCTGTTGACTGGTGGATACGGAGTGACGGGCGGACAAACACTTCCTCGGTAGTTAACCATAATGCACGGCCTCCGAAGTCAAAAACCCTTCGATAACTTGCTTCCTTGTTATATTAATAGAGATACTTTTGCTACTCCATATTTGTGGGCGGCTTCACCCAGTAGGAGAGGATGACTGCTTTCCTCCGAGCTGAGATAACAATATGGAGTACTCCGTACTTCGTAAACAGAACTTAACGGAGGGAGCCTCATGACGCACCGCTTACTTAAAGATTGGAATGACCAGCTGTCATTTAACATCCAGGCCAGTGAAGAACAAAGGGTAATTGTTTCGGGATATCTGAGGAGGAATTCCCGAGCTGCAATTTTTATTATAGTTGGGAAGCAACTACTCCGTACTAGCCTGTTAAAGCACTCGTAGCGGCAACGCTTACTGACAATTAACTCCGCTGGCGAGTTGGATATCTCTGACGTATACGGAGTAATTTCAAAGTATTTATTGCGCGGCGACCTGTGATTAGCATCATCTAAACACCTGGTTGTGGAGTTTTGGCAGTTTTAGGGTAAAAAACATTTGGTGGTTGATGGATGGGCGGGTTGTGGGTAACTCGTTTGTTAACTAGTTAGTTATATCGAGCTTAACGTTAACTTGTTAACTAGTGGGGAGTAAGCTCAAGCTGAGCACCGCCATCTCTGAGCACCCGCGTCTCTCTGCATCGGATAAACCCACAATAACATAACAACGGCGACTCCGCCTCTGCTTTGTTTTCTCGTCAAGCCAGGCTGAGCTTGACTTTCCACTGGCGAAGGTGGTGTGGCGTGAGAGCGCTGGGCAAAGGCTTGGGACGAATGGGTGTTTCGTCCAAGGCTTCAACTCTGGCTTCTTCCACTCTTTGTACTCTGTTGTTATGGGTTCTGTGCTTCAAGCAGGGTGCAGAAGCAGGTACAACGAGACTATCGGTCGTTAGTTAGTTAGCCAACCTGTTAACTGGTTGAATTTTTCCCTGTGAGACATGCGCCTTTCTTAGCCTGCGTGAAGATATCGCTTCTGGGCGTGTCGAGCTCGCTCGTGCATGGGAGTGCCCAGTCCTTAACTCATATCGCCGCGTGTTATGACTGATGGGCGGACAGGGGAGCCATGCTTGTGCGAGAACTGGAGCACAAAGAGCAGGCCATGCATGCAGACAACCGCGAGAAGCGTCTTCCAGGCGAATCTGAGACAAGGCGGGAGCTGTTGCTGTTATCCAGTCTCCCTGTGTGGCTGCTGGATGTACTCCATAGACCTCGAAGCAGCAAGCAGAGTGACCAGCTCGTCGCCGTCTTGCCTGGAGGTTGAAGAGATGAAGTCGTTCCAATGCTGCGAGTCGACGACGACGACCGAGCGGAGGGGCAAGCTCCAGTGGTCCGTGGTCATGTGCCGTCCATGCGGCTCAAAACGGCGACTTCGACTTTTCGACGTCAACCTCCATCAACACCATCAACTACCCACTCTAAGAGTCAAGTGAATATCTGGATTCCTCCCCAACTCTAGTATGAGAATATGGCCGCTTTATCAAAATGCAGCTTCGTGAATGCGCGCGAAATCAGCCGAATGCCTTTGCGTTTTGTGAGAGTCTAGAGGCAGGGGACCCTGGTTAAGATGCTCTACGTCCCTTATTTATTCTTTCCCTTATATTTATACCACACTATTATCCAGTGGCAGTGGCTTACCTGTCTACTAGTTATATCCGTTAGTTATATTGGGTCACGTTTTGTGCTAAATTTGGGGGAACTAGAAATTTAATGCCGCATTTGCGGCACCGCCCAACTTTTCCTTCCCATATCACTGGAGCAAAGTGTGGGATTTAGATGACTGATCTAGATCACGTAATATCTCGGAGGCTTAAAGAAATACCAGAATTTACCCGCCATAGTTAAATATGGATCGTCAACGTCCAGAGCTCGCTCTACACCTCGCTGCTGAGGCAAACGACACTGTCAAGTTACAAGCCCTTATCAGTAGCGGCTGGGACCTGGAATTCGACTGCTGCGGGACTGCATTACACGCTGCTATTACCAGCAACCACCCTGATGCAGTCCGGATGCTGCTCGACGCAGGGGCGGACCCTGACAAGCCTGCCCCAGATGACCTTACTACCTCTGAATGCGATAACTCGTTGGTGCTGGCTGCGATATGGGGGAGGCGCACCATCCTCAAGATTCTCTGGGATCACGGCGTGGCTCACGGTCTGTCAAGCGTACGCAAACCACGGGTTGACCACCTTTCAAGCGTGCGCCAGTCGTCGAAGCTCCGTCTGTCTGCGCTTAGCCAGGCCGCGTTACGGGGCTTTGACGGGATTGTGAGTGATCTTTGTGCCTGGCGGCCCGTGGATGCAGATGAGATTGATGCGGCACTGTTTTCAGGCGCCGCTCGGTGGGAAGATGGTGTTATCCAAGCACTGCTTCAGGGTGGAAACGCTACGCAGAATGGCCTTGATGAGGCACTTTGGAAGGCCGCTTCCTATCGAGTAATTATATGTGATCGTGATTTTAGGCCGGTTGAGATGCCCCCGCAAAAACAGCGGAGAGTTATCGAGCTGTTGCTAGACGCCGGTGCGAGGATAGATGCTCAACGGGACGGCGTAGGTGAAACTGCATTACATATCAGCGCTTCTTCCCCTGATACCGTTGGGGCAGTACAAGTTCTGCTTGAGCGAGGAGCGGATGTACACATCAGAAACAGGCAAGGTGCTACAGCCATCGCATGCGCAATGGTGAAACGTCGTCACCCAACGGGCGAGCGTTTTAACACGGACACTATCAAGATGCTACTACAGCACGGAGCCTCAGCTTTCGTTACGGATAACTTGGGCGAGACACCAATGCATGTGCTTGCATACCACGGGTCATATTCGCTCTTCCAGTTTTGCTTGGAACACCATAAATACCCTAATATCTTCATCTCAACTCTCTACGGAGAGACTATGCTCCATAGGGCAGCTCACGGGAACCAGGTAGGAATCGCCGAGAGACTACTAGCGGCCGGAGCACATATCAATGACAAGTCTTCGTCAGGCTGGACGGCGCTCTTATTCGCTCTCACAGAAATATCAGGGGTTGTAAGAATGTTACAAATCGTTAATCTACTTCTTGATCACGGGGCGAAGGCCAATGATATAACTCAGGAAGGATGGACGGCTCTACACCGTGTTGCAGTACACCGTGTTGCAGATCTCTGTAATGAGCATCATGAAGGGGTCACAGCTCTTATAGAACGTCTTATTGCCCTTGGTGCAGATACTGAGGCGCGGGCCGTTGTGCCAGGAAATATTGACCGGTATATGCTTGCGGGCTATCGTCTTAAACTTTCTCTACAGAAACAGCCTCCAATCGCCAGCGAGCAGACACCATTACACTGGGCGGCAAGCAATGGATCAATCGCCGTAGTAAAGGCGCTACTACGGCATGGTGCTAATCCGGTTGCGAGAGATAATGCTGGCTTAACACCTGCACTATGTGCTGCATATGCGCGGGATAGACGTGACTATTCTATAGCAAAGAAGCAGCAGATAATTAAACTACTACTGACTCATGGTGCCCGCTTTGAGGATAAGGATGCTAGCGGTAGGGGAGTTTCTGACTGGGCTGCTGCCAATGGATTGCCCCTTCAGTGGCCAGAATGGTAAGGAGGGTAACCACACGTGATCTAACATGAGGATACAAGGTTTCTTCATTATGTGTTCCATACAATCAACGCCAATACAGTGTCTCCTTTCCGCCATCATCTAACTACTGGTGTAAAATCTTATCAAGAGCAGACTAACTTCTGTGGTCGCTTATGTCGTTGGGGTCGTTATTTCAACCATTCGCACCTAATGAGAATCATTTTTTATTAACTTGGTTGGCCTTGACTAGTTACCCAGTTAACCACCACACAATAATTACTCCTACATACAAAGCCTCGTCATCTACTCAAGGTCTCGAACCCCCCTGGTGTGACAATATGTTGCGCGAGACCGTCGGGCGCGTTCCGCTATCCCACTTACGGTGTTCCCTTCCGGAACCAACCACTGTCAGGAAGCTCGACGTACCGTACCGCTGCTATTAATAAAGATACAAGGCCCGTATTAAGCTGCAGAGAAGTCCAAGTTACCAGTGCCAGAGCAGAGCGGCGCCCACGATCGTCTCTGCATGCTGTCAACTTGTCAGCTAAAATATTGTAAGTATATTTCACCACCCCCGTCCATAGAACCCGCAGACAACATATCCTTGTCTCCATGGTTAACTAACCATTTTGAGACTAGGCGAGAAATCTGCATCCTGCATCAATCCTGTAGCCCCGTTCCAAAAGAAGGAAGAAAAGCTCAGACTGGCATCAACCAGGCTGGTCGAGTGCTAGGGGCCTCGAGTGTGGAGGGCCTGCAGCGGACGCAAGCCTGCAAGAAGCCTTGTCAGTTTTCTTTCTTCACCACTTGATTTCTTTCGTTTCTTTTTCTCCTTTCTCTCACGGTCTTTTTTTCTTTCCGTCTGAAAAAAAGACTGCACGAAGCCAGCCCGCTCTGTTGAGGAAAAAGGAAACGGAAAAAAAAAAAGTTATACCATGCAGCCTGCGAGCGGGAGTGACGTTGCATTCAGCCGTTTCTTTCAGCTTTTGATTGGGGAGGCCTTGACTCTTCTTCCACACCAAAGATCAAAGCAAAAATGGTGGCGGCGGAGCTGGTCGAGAGAGGCTGCAGGCTTGTGGTTCGCCCAAGATCCTTCATGGATATCCCGTATAACTTACCCCTCTAACCCTAACAGGATTACCGGACGCTCTTCCCACTGCTCTGGTTCTCTGTTGCGGGTATGGAGCATATCTGGACCTCTCATATACGCAGGCACTTGTTGACCTTGCTCGTTTGTTTTTTTTTCCCCCCCCTCTGGCTTTCCCTTGACGTTCGCTTGACGTTATTTTATTGACTAGGGAACCCCTAGTTAGCTTCCCGAGCTCTGCCTTGGTGACAGTTTCTGCCCTTCTTAACTACTCTTGCTGTCGCATGTCTTCTCTCCTTCTCTCTTTTCCTACCTCGCGCAGCATTGGCTTTCACTCCCTTCTTTAGCTATTTGAGCACATGAATAGTGATCTCTAAGCTTCCAATTGCTTCGCCGTGTGGTCATTCTACCGTCGATTACCGAATACCCACCACAATGAGGTTGACTACATCTGTTCTTCTGTGGGCGGCTACATCAGTGCTCCAGGCTGATGCCACTCAGACTTATCGCAGTCCAACCGGACCCGAAGCTTACGGAGCATACCCTCCAAGGTACACCGTTTCGTACACCACTATCACCTCAACAAGCACGATTCATAGATGCCCACCTCGAACAACAACCATCTTCAATCCCCCTCCCCCACCTGATGATGGATGCAAGTTTCCTGGCTGCCCCAACAAGCCGCCAAAACCCGGCAGTGATGTGTACTGTGATGTAAGATTATCTTCTAACTATTCGAATCTCTACTGGCTATCCCCCTACCACGAATTGACGCGAGTCTAATCAAATACAAATAGATATATTGCTGGGCAAAGGGGTGTTCACTATGCAAAAATGATACCTGTCCTGAGCAAGGTGGTATCTACAAACGCCGTGAGGATATGAAAAATATCTTTGCTCGTAGCTCTGGGAGTGTTAAAGGATACAATTACACCCCCGAAACCACATGCTGCTGCTGCTGTGAGCCTGGAGGCGGGAAGCATACGGTTACTGTTACCAAAACCAAGACCGAAACAAAGACGGAGACCGCCAGTATCACCAAGATTATCACTGACTATGTCACCAAGACGGTCCTTATCCCCACAACAGTCCTCGAGCCAACTACCATCATTGATCCCACAACAGTGCCCACTACGGTGCCAACGACTATCCCTACCACTGTTTACAATGAGACCACTATCCATGATTCAACTACCGTCTCCACAACTGTTATTCAGCCTACCACAATCTCGGCCACGACCACGCTTACAACCACATTCACAACCGTCGTGCCCACTTACATAACGACAACCACCTATGGAACTGTCACGTCAGTGGTAACTGTCATGGTACCTACTACCATCACTTCAACCTACGTTTCTACGATGTACACTACTCTACCAGGTACAACTCTCACAACTTCAGTTACTGTGCCTGGGCCTACCGTGACTCCTCCTCCCGTTACACTGCCACCGGAGACCAAAATCGTCACTTTGCCTGCTTCTACTGTTACAAAGGTGACTACGCTTCCAGCAAGCACCATGACAGTGACCAGCACATTGCCTGCTAGCACGATTACCCAATCTGGAACCACAATCACCCTTCCTGGAAGCACTACGGTAATAACTTCGACAATTCCCGCCTCGACAATTACCCAGACCTACACTGAGCCTGGGACAGTGAGCACGGTTACTAGCACCCCACCTCCGGAGACTCATGTAATTACCCTTCCAGGTTCAACAATCACCAAGTCTACCACCCTTCCTGGAACCATCATGACAGTGACTCAAACTTTGCCTGCCAGTACTGTAACCCAATCTGGAACTACAGTGACAATTCCTGCCAGCACAACAGTGATCACAACTACTTTGCCAGCATCGACAATAATCCAGACACTGACAGAGCCAGGAAAGGAAATTACTGTCACCAAGACCAATACAGTAACTACGACAACAACGAGCCTCTCTATATCTCTCTGCCCAACCCGCACTGCAAACCCAACATATACTCCATTAACGCCGCTTCCATCGAACTACATTTGGGGATGTCCTCCTGGACAACTTTGCAGACCAAAGCGTACTCCCGCGGACGGACAGTGTAACTTCGAGGTCGGACTTCCAAGTCAGAACTTTGTTTGTAGCCCTGATGAGTGTATTCCTAGCCCTCCAAGACACCCCCCACAGAAATGGACGCCTGGTAAGGTTGAGAAGTGGGTTGTTTCTCCCGGCTACTTCAACCTTGACCCAAGAAAATTCGGTCTTACGTTTGATATCTTCTCGTTTGAGAATGTGACGGCAACTTCCCAGGGTTACTTCCGTCGCTCCTTGTCCGCTCTTTTCAGACGCGGCCCTGAGATTGTGGCCGGCGAGTGTTACGATGAGTGCGATGCTGCCGCGACTGAAGCACAAGCCATTGGAGCAGATCCCGCTCTGTGCAAGTCGGACTCTCTGTTTATGAAGCTTGTTGGGCAGTGCAAAAAATGCACTAATGATAGATCCAACGGCACATACTCAGACTTTGACACTGTTCTCTTCCCAGAATTCCAGAAATGGCTTGATTACTGTGACACCCTTCCTATCCCCAGTGGCCCTACGACTAGACCTGAGCCTGGAATGACCTCTTCTACCACATCATTGTCTACTCATTCGACAATTATTACCTCTATGACTTCCATGACAACGTCGGAGTCATCTACCCCAACGCGATCTTCTTCAACTGTGACAACAAGTGAAACTTCCACTAGTGAATCAAGCATGACTTCCAGTGAAACCTCAACTGAGTCGTCGACATATTCATCAACTACAGAAAGGACAAGGACCACTACTACGGCTGAGTCCACGGAGACAACGGAGCCTACTTCGACGGATGCATCGACCGAGTCAGCATCGACCGAGTCAACATCTACCGCCACACATTCAAGTACTGCAAGCGATCCAGAGTCGACCAATACGCGCCATCCATCATCCACGGCCAGCGGTTCGACTACCACTCGCGGCGGTGGGGGAGGACATGGCTCTTCTTCCTCCGAGGGACCGGTCCCCACTAGCATGAGCACACCGACTACTACCGAGGGTGGCTCCGTCCCTGGCTCAGGGACTGGTATCCCACCTTCCTCTTCTACAGACCCTGTTCCATTCCCTGGAGGTGCAGGATCCCTCTCCCCTTCAGCTTGGGGCAAGGTTGTGACTTGTATTTCCGGCTTGGCATTACTCGTTGCATTTATATAATCCGACATGAGACCTATTCTCTAATACTACTGACCCCTATATAATCATCGCTGGTAACTCCAGGTTACGACTCGCGCCTAACACGGTCATTGTCACGAGTTGCGTTTAATTTCTTTTTTTTTTTTTTTGTACGGATTGAAATGGGTCAATGATGTTTTAAATGGTTGGATGCCCCAAAACGGATGGGAGCTGTAATCACCATACACCACTATACTTGATTACCCCCCGTGATTTATAAACTAATGAATTGAAGTCCTTTATATAAATGAACTTGATCTCTTGTGTACCATGAACGTTTTACGAGGGTTAACGTAGCTTGCATCCAGCTGTTGAACTAACTAAATTACGTGATCGGCATATTTTGATAATGGTGAGTCTCTATATGTTGCATACCGGAGTACTTAAAAGAAGACTAATCAGGCTATTCCTTGCCACAGTTGTATCTAAATCTAGTTAACTAGTTAACTGTAGCAAGATCCGATGGCAAACATCATGCGTCAAGATATGAGCCCTAGGATTTCGCTCTGCGGCATCCTCCCTTGCAGGCACAGCAGAAACCATTGCACTCTAGGAATAACTAAATTAGTCATTCTTCTAGTTAATGGGTATCGATATATATACTTACTTCCATATCCACAGCAAGGAGTTCCAGTTGTCCCATCCTCACACTTATTGTACCTCTATACGTAAGACGGTAAGTTAGTACTCTTCCTAATAAAACTACTGGCGCAGAGCCTGGTCACTTACTGGTCCTGCAATCGAGTAGGGTTTGCAACAGGCTTGCTCTCCTCTTGACGTAATTGCCGTGTCGGGGGTGGTAGCGAGGCTGAATGGGTTGGCGAGGGCCAGGACCGGGAAGATGAATAAGGCCGAGAGCTTCATTGTCGTGAAGGGAAAGGAGGGCCGTCTCTGATCTGTATAGGGGTGGTCAGATATAGTCAAGTAGATGATATTTTTCTAGGCCCTGGAGCTCAGGATGGCTACAGGGGAGGGAAGGGTGCAGCTTTATACCAGAGGAGCATGTTATCGGCGTGGATCTGTGATAAAAACGACGTCATATCATGGAAGAACTCATTCACTCGCAGGCTCGTCACCGTTCGCGTCGGCCTCTATGTTTGAGGGGCCGTAATAGTAAACTTGGAAGGGAGTGGGCAGTGAATGAATTCCTCGCAGTTACAATTGCGCCGTACAGCGGACATCAAGGGGCCATCGCGCGACCTAGCAGTTTTCATTTACGATAAACGGTAGTCATAGTATAGTTATATGCACGGGATGGTATAACTATGACATCCGATGACAAGATAGTTACGGGCCCGGAATCGTGGAAAGGAAATATCCCGCAATATTCCAGATCTTACCCTGTGCGGCCTTGGGGTATTTCGGTTCCAAGGTTATAGATCATCCGCGAACAAGCGTAGCCAGACGGCGTAGTTATACAAAGAATGATGTTGGTTCAACTCATGCATATTGTTGATCACTTTGCAGAGCACAAGTATATCGTATTCAGGAACAGCAATCCACGTCAGAGCAAGGCAAATGTGATGGAGCAAAGTAACTCGTTAACGCCGTTTGCGGTGATACGGAAATGAGCTTATAGTCACGTAAGTATCAGTTGATGTCGGCAACATTTGATGAATACTATTATTAACCAAGATAACTAGTTAAATATCCTTGATAATATAGCCGTATCTTAGAAACCACCTCTAGACCACGCGGCATCCACCGTTGCAGGCGCAACAAAAAATGTTACACTCTATAACGGGACAGGAAGTTAGACATCGGATCATAGGCTATCAAGAAACAGCAGATACGAGTGATGCTAAGGCGGATGCTTACTCCCATATCCGCAGCATGGTGTTCCAAACGTGCCATCTCCACAGAGGCGCCAGCCCTATTATTGAGCAGAATAGTAAGTCGTATTGATTTAGTATATCAATTGGGGAACCGGCTGGTTGGCTGGTAAGCTCGCTCTCCAGGAGACTTACTTTGCTACCTGGCGGAGATGGTTGGCAGCAATAATTCGCACTTCTGGCCCGTAGAGACCCAAGAGGGTTTTTGGGAGCAAGGCTGATGGGAGCAGGGTTGGCGAGAGCCAGGATTGAGAAGAGTAGGAGGATTGGGAGATGCATCTTGAGACAGGATAAGTTACTGTTATAGAGGCAAGCAGGAGAAAAGAGACCATTCAAGAGGCTGAATGTGCTCTTCATATCTTGTGTTTGAGACAACGAGGTTGCCTCTTTTATACTATAGATTCCCTATCCAATATATACTCGGGTAACTAGTTGCATTAACTAGGTATGGGGCGGTGAGGCGGGATTTCATGGATATACCAAAAGCTCTGCTATTTGGTATTATAATTTACGCCTCCAGCGTAGTGAACCCAAGGCAGCTGCATAACAAACAGCCTGTGAATAGCCGCCTTACAGTCTCCACCTAAAAATTGGACGGTAAAAGACTCCTGGCATCACAGGAGGATCTACCTCAACTGTTGCAGTCATCTTAATAGCCCTAACAAGCAGGGATATACTTGATAGTATGGGTATATGTCGGTGTACATTTCACAATCGGCCTTGAAATGCTCACCACGCCAACAAAGTTGCAGCGTTTCAATATTCACTTACGGCGGTTAGATTGGGCTATTAGGTTTTGTTCGGCCCATGTTCTGGAGCCATATCGAATCTGCGATAGCCATTATTTACTATTTGGCAAGCGTGCATGAAGGTATCTTAACACGGTTCCTGCATATAACCATCTCGGCTATGCACCCGCTACATGTCTGGTGTATCCTGAAGTCTCCTTTGTTATCTGCAGATTGGTTATGATAGCAAGGGGTATCAATATGCATGCAGGTAAGAAAAGAAAACTAGCCAAGAGTCAGGTTTGTAGGCAGGCTTTTTACCCCTATCACATTACCTTCCCTTGACAGCTTAGGTGAAAGAAATTTCACCTAGGATCTATCAAGTTTGGTAGCCAATTTAGTATCAGAGGGAGGTTGAAGAGGCATAGTGATGTTGGTATTTCATGCACGGGCGGTATTAGTTAATAGAGAGTGTAGACGTTAAAATGCAACAAGAGCAGTGTGCATTGTAAGCTTAAAGATATATAAAATTGCTCATGAAGAAAAGATGAACGCCCACCAAGGTCGCTGCCTTCTGCTGCCAAATCTATCACTTTTTGATCCCAGTTTAAGGTCGGAGGAGACCCTGTGCATGCGAAGCTCGCTGGGTACTGTATTGCTGCTTTTATTATTATTAAATTTTGTATGGTTCAGTAAGTTCATTGGTGTATTATGTGATGGGGTGGTAGGAAGGTCGGGCTGCGGCTGGCCGGGTACTGTGTGATCAACAGGACCATCGCAAGGCGGGGGGTGAACCTGACGTTGAGCGTACCGCTCCATGAGCTTCCCTGCTGCGTATATACAGCCACCGTAAGCATAACGAATAAGTGAGTCACTTGTGAGACTGCCAATGATAAACACGCCGTTGGCTACCTCAAGATCGTTCACGGCAGCCGATTTGAGAGTGTCTTTGGCAATGGATGCATCTTGGGATTGGTCAAAGCCGGAACCGAGTATTTCACGCTGAAGCATGTGGTCAAGATAGGCTAGTGAGCCCTTTCGGCCCACGGCGTATGATAAGCCGGACACACGGCGAGTGATTGTGGAGCCGTCACTACATCGAAAGGTGACAATACCTTCTGTGCCATCGATCTCCACATCCACAACGAGCGTGTTGGGCAGGGCTTCATAAATATGATCCCAGTCCCGGGTGGTGAGAAAGGAGGGGAGAGAAGATTGGTTTCGTTTGTTTGGTTTGGAGGTCGTGAATTTGGCCAGCGTGCTGCGTTTCATGAGCTTGTATATTCCAGCGTATTCAGGATACGCTTGCTGGTGGCAGCTTCTAAGCGGAGAAGGATTTGTTTCCGGCTCCCATTTGAAGATGTGAATGATCTTCTGGTCTCGGGGAGCAGAGATAATGATGTCAGCCGCTGAAAAGCCAGAACCGATGACAAGAAGCGGTGCCTTTTCTGTCGTGGATACATCTGGCTGAGCTGGAAGAGAGAGTAGTGGCTGGAGGAGAGGTCTTGCAGGCTTGACTTCGGTGAATATGCCAGATGCGAGGACAAGGTGTTTGCAATGGATGCGGTGTGAGGCAATATAGAAGCCATCATCTGTTCTAGAGACGCCAGAAACCAGCTGTCCGTTTTGTATGGAGTTGCCGATACCAACAGCGGCCGGATATGCGGCCAGGTACTCTGCTATTGCCTGTCTAGATGGTCGGGTATATGAAGGCATGTGGACGCCATGAGTAGCGTAGTAGTGATCATAGAAGCTGTACCCTGGCAAAGAGAGCATCCCCGCGTAACTGAGAGACTGGATATCCCATGTGGTGCCGGGAGGACGCTCGGTCCACTGGCCACCGGGCTGCAACGCATCACCAAGACAGAGATGGGGAACCGCACGCTGGGGATCGTGATGCCAGGAGACGCAGGATGCCGACTCGCGGTCATCGGTCTCGCCAAACGGCCGGACGAGCGAGTCAACCAGGGAGTTGATGGGCAAGGACTGCGTCGAGTAGGAGAAGCGGGAGGCTTCGAAATGGTTGGTCAGGCGGGCAACATCGAGCCGGAGAAGCTCCGTGGCATCCCTCAGCTTTGCATGCAATATGGGGTCAGGATGAGGTGAGTCGAGGTTATAGTAGGGGATGTTTCCATGCAGAATATAGGATAGAATCAGGGCAGAGGGGCCATTTCCTAGACAGCAGTGTTAGCGTTGCGGGTCTATATTCTATACAACTAACACAACAATGCAAAGCCCACCACTTACCAACGATAACTGCGTCAGTGAATGACGAGCCAGACTGTTGCCCGTCCATCATAAATATATAACAGGGGAATTCAGGTTGTCAGCGAGGGGAAAATAGGATGGCAGGAGAGTGGTATATCCTGCGGCTGTAGAGCCACCCGCATTTCTCTATGCAGTCAAGAGACACGAAGAGAGAGAGACAGAAAAGACAAGATATGGCTACCTCTACCTCTATAACCGAGAGAGAAACGAGTGTCTGGCCCGTCCGTTCGCCAGTGGTTTGATGCTGACTCGAAGCTGTGATAACTTGAGGCTGTGGTGGAGGTAGTTATAGATCTATAACTAATTAACCGGTGGTGCCGCCCGCCCTGGGCCACGGCTGCATGCTAGCGGACGAGGATAACAAACTCGGACACCCGCAGCAATATAAGGGCTAATAACGCACTCGACTGAAGGATCCTGCCATCGCCGTCCCGTCCGTCTGATTATAAATCCAGAGAGAGCAGAGCCGGGAGGTGGACGAGGCATCCGGCTTTCGCTCGTTATTTTTAGTTTTTTTTTTTTTTTTTTTCCTGCGCTGAGCGGCAAAATCCCGAAGTGCTGACAAATCCACATTGCTTATATAACAAGGTTTGTGTCGATGCATCTGATTGGACCGGACGGATAAATGTGTGACTAAGGTAGAGTGCCCAGAAGCCCAGGTCACGTGATGATCCCTCGACTCTCCATTTTAAAAAGGAGCCGTCTATCATCTATCAGTCATTCTTCATTGATATCAAAGGCCACTAGTCCGTCACTGGTCACTCTCTGGGTGGACAAAGTCCCATAAAGTCTCCATTCTCCGTCTCCCTCACACCGTCTGCCGCTTAGCCTCCTCTTTGATTTATTATTATAACTAAACAAGTGGCTACATGCAATTAAAACGCCGTAGCTACTGAGCCTGGTGGCCAGAGCTCAATGAGCGGCATTTCACCAGTTGGTTAACTAGTTAACTAGTTAGTTAGTCGGGCAGTGTCATACAGCACGGCCATCGGAAGGCATTTGTTAAACTATCCAGCTGCAGTTTTGCGCTCTGTGACGGCTGGACAGAACGAAACAGATTCTTTTAACTACCATCATAAGTAAAAGCTGGTCTCCTATAACGATGGCTGCAAGGAGTTTCCTTACTATGAGGCGGCCTTTGCAGTTATCGGCCTTCTCTCCCTTACCACTTTCTCGAGGAGCTATCTCCTTTTCGAGAACTGCGCCAAAGTCCAATCACTTGCTCCGAAATCTTCCCCGGCATTCCTCAACGCTGGAGGATTTGACAGTGGTCACTACCAAGCCCGGTCCCCCCGGCCAGTACGAATTCATGGACGACTGTATTGAATCACTAGACAGATATATACCCGGGGGTTATCACCCAATAGCAATTGGCGACCTTCTCAACAACCGCTACCGGATTGTTCACAAACTCGGCTATGGAGGATATTCTACCACCTGGATTTCTCGTGACGAGAAAAAGGCTACCTATGCGGCTGTCAAGGTGAAAACAGCAGACTCAACTCCTAGGGAGGCTGATGTTTTGCGTACCATTGCCAGCTCGTCTTCCCACCTTGACCACCCAGGCCGGGCTATGATCCCTAGGATCCACGACCAGTTCGAACTCCAGGGCCCAAACGGACGCCACATATGCTATGTAATGGATCTAGCACAGTGCAGTGTAGCCGATGCAACCTTTTGGGAATTGTTTTCGATTGAGACAGCAAGGTCGCTTGCGGCTCAACTGGTGTTGGCCGTTGCATATCTCCATAAATTAGGAATTGTCCATGGGAGTGGGTCAATCACAGTATCCCTCTGAAAGCCATGCCATGCCAGTTATAACTAACATCCTAGTGCAGACATTCACCCAAATAATGTTTTGATCCGGCTACTAACTAACCTTGATCAGCTCTCTGTTAAAGAGCTATACGAAAAATTCGAAGCACCACTCACAGAGCCTGTTGTGCGCCGTGATGCGAGTCCTCTCCCTGCTGGCGTCCCGTCTCACGGAACTTTCCCAATCTGGCTGGGGAAAGGGGCAAACGAAATGTCGCCCTCTGAAGCACGTCTTATCCTGAGTGACTTTGGAGAATCCTTCCGGCCCTCTGACCCAAGTCAACAGGTCCTAGGCGAGGAATGTCTATCACAGTTAGCCTACTTACCACCGGAAGCGCATTTCGAGCTAAAAAAGCCCATCTCGTATCCATCTGATATATGGGAGCTTGCGTGCACTGCATGGTATATCCTAGGTTCCCGTGACCTCTTCGAAAGTATGCTGGCTACAAGCGATGATATCTCCAAGCAGCAGATCGATATGCTTGGAGAGCTACCGCGTGACTGGTGGACCGCGTGGGAGGCCCGTAATAGGTATTTCGACGAAGGAGGCCAGCCGAAGGAAGGCCAGTTTGTCTACCCTGCTCTAGAGCATCAATTTGAGCAGTTCATACAAAAACGTCGGCAGGAGGATAGCATGGGTGAATTTGATGTCGAGGAAGCACTCGCTTTTGTCGACATGATCCGTTCAATGCTAGCATTCAGACCAGAGCAGCGGGCAACGATAGAGACGGTCCTCGCTTCAGACTGGATGACCAAGTGGGGATTGCCAGAGTTTCAGAAGCTCCCACCTGTCAACTAATGATTTATTTGTATGAATAATCTGTACTATATTGGAGTTCACTGGACATACCCGGGGGAAAAGCATAGAGACTCCATTAGAGAGGCTCATGTTGGTTATTCTAATTCAACTCATTCATATTCCTGTTAAAAGTTGTTGATTCTTTTGATATAAAAAGGTGCAGGTATAGGCGTAGGTGTATCATCCCATTACACAGAATCCTATTAGATTTATTATATTATTGACTTGCAGACGAATATCATAGCTAGTAACCTTCCAGGCAGTGATTCACTGGCTAACTACCAGCTACTCCGTACATCCACAATGATATACGGAGGGCTTCTTGTCAGAAAAAGGCACTACCTTTGCCGGGTCAGCCATGACAGCACTCTAGAAATAGCTAGACATCAGAGGACTGATCCAGAAGGCGGTGCCTGCGATGGCAGAGAGAGTAATCATTGATATGGATCCATCCATACCTTCTCTGTAGGTCCGGTTTGCATAACATGGACGTATGTAGCTAAGTAGAGAGCTCGCATGCATTGATTGCTGTGCATTCACCCCTGACAGTGACCCTGGCAGTTCTCGGGGCACCGGTGAAAGCTGCCCAAGTCACTAACTAGTTAACCAATAGCTAAGAAGTGAATGCGTTAGGGTTGGCCCCTAACCCAGCGGGTATAAAATCCCTGCTTTGGTGCGCCGGGTCGACTGCAGTTCCCAAATTCCTTTCCTACCAGCGGTTTCCGTATCTTGAATAATGGCAGCTGCGCGCCGTCAGGGCCCAGGCGAAGAGTTATAAAGCACGTCAACACCGCCACCCACCGTGCAGAGAAAAATCTCGGACATGTTCATCCAACCTCCTATTTAGCGTGAACCCCCTCTTCCTTGAAACCAACAGACGCTCTATCTCCCGAGCCAAGCCATGTCGACCATCAATATGGAGAAGTACTTCTTCTATCGAGGACACTTACGGCCCGGGACAAGGGCCTATACCCCAAGGCAATCTTAATAAGGTACGGGAGTTATGAAGTGAGCTCTCTTGGAGAAGATAACTAACTTGCTTGTTCTACTATGACTGGTTAGGTCGGGGCTACATAAGACTACGGGCAGCGGGAGAAGGGCCCGAGTCGATCCTTTGGGATGGCACATCACGATGAGCTCAAAGGACAGCGAGCAGTGTGCTAAGAATACCCACATAACATCACACGGTTATGTAAAGGGTAAATTCGACCTATAGTTTATAGGAGCCACCCACGCTGTAGAGAAAACAGACTCCTGGAAGAAATTTTCGGGAAAGGCGGTTTGGCCGTCTCAGGACCAGCTGGTGGAAGTGCCGCCAGTGTCCTATCACTAGCCACGAGGGCACATGAAGTTACCAACAAGATAACAGGAGAATAATCAGAAGCAACGCCTTCCACCGAACACACAACAAACATTACTAGAATATCGACCCGTTAATGGCTGAGTGCCGATGGAACCATCCAGTAACACAAACATCTCACTACAAGCAATCGACCAGCTCCATCGACTCGGTCAGCGGAATGAACAGAAATGTGGTATACAGACACATTTATGGTACAAGGGGAACTCGGCAAGCAAAACGATACGTCAGCCGGTGGCCGAGAAGAGAAGTAGAGGAAGAGACAATATAATATCGGGCTGGAAGTTGTTCATATTTGGCAACTTCCTCTGTTCAATGAGTTATATTAACTATTTGTACCAAGGGCTCAAAATCCATTCTCATAAGTTAACCAAGGTAACTACATAGAACCAGAGATGGTTTCCTGTCTAGATAATCATAGAAATATTATTGGATAAGAGAAAGGTCTTTACTTCCAACTGGACTCTGTATTTCATATTTCTTAGTTACCTAGGCATACTAACAGAAGGCTGTGTGTCAAGGAAGGGGGCGAAGTCGTTGTAATTGCAAAGCGAAAGCTCCTGGAATGATGGTTTGAAGACTCACAGATATCACTTTGAGTAGTTTAGGTCTGTAGAGCTACTTGTTGAAAAGTAAGTATGTCGTTGGTTGATTATTGATAAGTCGAAGAATCAGAAATTAAAATATATTGAGCCAGAGCCTGTTGACGGGTCCATCTTTGAAGTCGGGTCCCGTGACATCACGTGTACCTAGGAGCACCCTCTAGAGTCCGTGTCTATAACTAATAACTAATGGCGATTGAAGTACTCCGTATTTATCTACAAATAAGAAGTTAAGACTATTAATTTTTGGCAGACGCTGACAACCAGCAACAGCGCATGGCTGGAGCACAGTCCGTGCCGTCTTCGCTATCTTGACCAGTGTCCAGAGCTCTCTTCACGTCTTGCGGCATGTTTCTAGAGGTTGCTGCTGCCTGCAAGCATGTTCCACCTCGCAAAGTCGCTGTACCAGTACGCTACAAGCAAAGAAGGTCGGCGACCGGAATCCAAACAAACCCTCTAGTTACTGCGAGGAAAAGAAACGCATGCTGACAAGTTACGCATATACAGAATACTCTATCTTGCTGCTCGGCCTCGATAACGCGGGCAAGACGACGCTGCTCTCGCAGATCAAGGCGCTCTACATCCCACCTGCTGACGGACAGACACAGCAGGTCTCTGCAAAGACGGTGCCGACTGTAGGCCAGAATGTCTCTACCATCTCGTTGCCGGACATGTACTTGAAGATATGGGACATTGGGGGCCAAATCTCCATGCGCGGTCTCTGGCAGAGCTACTACTCGAGCTGTCACGCCATTATTTTCGTGGTTGACAGCGCGGATGTGGGGGACGACCCAGATGTCTCTGACCTCGGCCCGTTGACTACACCTAGGGATGATGGAGAAGTTGGCACAGAATCTGAAGCTGGAGGTGACGGTGGTGATGGCGCAACGCTGGCAGACGGTGGGCTTGAAATACAGAAGATCGAGTCGATTGATCGCGCCGGACGGTTTGGCAGGCTGGACGAGTGCCGCCAGGTCCTTGAGTCTGTGCTCCGACATGCAGACACGGCCGGCGTACCTATTCTTGTGCTGGCCAACAAGCAAGACAGAGAAGACTGCGTCGAGGTCGTCCGTATCAAGGAAGGCTTTGTCCGTAAGGTCTTTGAGGGCCAGGAAGGAGGCGGCGTGCGGGATAGCAGAGTGCTCCCTGTCAGCGCATTAACAGGCACCGGTGTCCAAGAGGCTGTCGACTGGGTCAGGAGCCGCGTGAAGTGGAATAAGGAAGGCCGGCCGCCTGTCATGAGGTAGCTGTAGCCGATTTTTTTTTGATTGGGAATCTACTTGCATCTGATGTGAATGTACGGCTGACTGCATATACCCGGCGTTTTGTTGAGTTATCTTGATTTACTACTTTCGCCATTTATCATTAACTATTTGCTTCATAGAATGAGCATCTCCAAATAATTACTAGATTATTTCAATGTCAACAACGCAGCTCCATATTGCTCTGCTCACTCTCTGTATGAAAAGGGTATCATCGATAATAAAAATATAAAAAAGTAATCAGATCATTTCCTGCCAGGTTTCGTTGCGAGGATGGTGCCGAGCGTTGTCCATCGGCTGACGAACGTCTAGCAGCTGGCTGCCTTCTCTTCCAACCGGTTTCTTTGGCCAGTCTCGGGCAATGTCGATGCTACTGCGAGGCATCCATAGCTCGAGGAAGACGTAAAGCAGAAAGTCGATCACCACGCAGAGGCAGAACAGCTTCCCTGCCCAGATCCCACAGCCGTAGTATCGCTTCAGCCGGTCAATCAGCGCAAAACTATGCTCTCGTCTGCGCGAGCCCGTCCAGCTCTCCTTGGGGAAATTGCCGTAGAACTCTTCCTCGCTGATGGCACCGCAGATCCCATCGTAGACACGTTCGGTGCGTCGCGCGACGTCAGTCCACGAGTACATCATTCGGACCTGGTCGTGGAACTTCTCAGTTCGCACCTTGTTCGACCGCAGCGCAGCAATTGCTTTTCCTGTTGCCTGCACTAGGTCGTCCTCTTCTGGTTTTGCAAATGTTGTCATATGCTGCGGGAGAACTTCCGGGATGCCACCAACACGGGTGCAGACAATGTACAGCCCGCAGCTGGCAGCCTCGACGATCACGGTGCCAAAGGCTTCTGTCAGACTGGGATGAAGATATATGTGGCCTTTGACCATCACATCACGCACATCTTCGTGCTTGATCGGGCCCAATAACTCTACCTTGTCCTGAAGCACTTTCCTCTCCAGCATTTGTTCCAAGTCGATGGCCTTTGGGCCAGATCCACCAATGATAAATCGCACGTTTTTATTAAGCGCAAGTATCCGGGGTATTGCTGCTATTAGTAGATCCGTTCCTTTGTTGTAGAAGAGCCGTGATATCACCACTATCGTTATTGTGTCGTCCGGCCCCAGGAGACGGGGTCCGGGCATTCTATGAGTTAATGGGCGATTGTTTAACGAGCCGCTCACAGATTCGGGGTATGACGGTGGGCGAAAGTTCTCCGCTACTAGAGCGTTCGGGATCACAGAGACCATCATAGGGTCAAGGGATGCTCTCAGAACAGTGTTCTCCTTGCTGTAACAGGTATTAGCGAGATGGGTGTGGGAAGGGCGCAAGACAATCAATTGTACCATGTATGGCTGACGCATATAACGTGATCCACATCGCTGAGTGTGAACTTGAGTAGTTTGTTTGTGAGGATGGAGCTGGCGTCCGCAAATCCAAAGAGGGAGTGATCGGTGAAGACAGTGCGCAACCCCATTGTCCGCGCATGCAGGATGGCTTCGTGACAGAAACAGCTCAAGCTACCGTGCCCGTGCACTACCTCGATCTGTTCTCGGATCATAATATTCCTGAATATCGGGAAGAAGGAGAAGACGGTAGGCATGGCTGATTCGCGGTAGATGACGAAGAAAGGGACATGGTAGACTTTGAGGCCGTTGGTCAAGTAACGTACTCCGGTCCGGCCCTTGTATGCATGGGTAACGATGATCACTTTGTGTCCGCGGTCAATGAGCTTCTATATCTACTGGATTAGCCTCTGACAGCAATTGCTTCCAAGGTTGAGCCAGCTCTCTCAACTCACCGAAGAGACTTGATAGATGTGACTTTCCACTCCACCTACAACTTTTCATTAATGGGAGAAGCCAAAAACAGGAGGTATTCAAAAGTCAATGTCCATACCCGGCTGGGGGAAGAAAAAGTCACTTATCATGCTACATGCCGTATCCAAGTAATTAATCAGTGACAGCTGCAAGCTAGAAGTGTACAGAACAGGCCTTTACTTACGCGATATTGTAAGGCATGGTGAGCGTACGGAAAGCTCACGGAGAGCGCGCCCCATGGACAAGGCTCTATCCTTGCGTGAAGATGATCGCATCAAGCTCGACAGCGCCTCCTCCTGCTCTTCCTCGCGCGCTTCAATCGAAAAGCTCAAAATAATCACGGATGTTTTCTCGTCTTTTCGGGTTTTTGGACCTCGAGATAAGGTTGACTATCACGTGGTTAGGCTTATGTAATTTTATATTGAGGCTTAAAAAAAAGGATAAAAAAGAAAAAAAGAAAAGAAAAACAAAACTTCAACAGTGAGAAAAAGAAGAACGAGTTAAGAGGCGGAAATAAGCCTGAAAAAGAAGGATGAGAAAAGCAGCAGCATTTCGCAGATAGCCCTTAGACTAACGGGCGGTGACCTGAGTACTAGTGATGGCAGACACAGCGCACAGAACGGACCATTCATCTCCCGCTACTCGCAAACGGAAGCGCCATGAAGACAGCTCGGATAGGCCGCATAGTGTCGAGAAGGGCGGTAGGAAGAAGAAGAGTTCTACTGCCGGTACGTCCCAAAAAGATATCGGAGAAATGCGTTCCAGCTCGAAGACAGATTCAGAAGCGCGGGCGGTGGGCAATGGGTTCAGCCAGCGTTCGAGCCCTGAGAAGGGCGCAGAGGAGCCGACGGCCTTTGCAATGGAAGACAAGTTTGATGGGAGAAAGAAGAAGGAAAGCGGTGGAAGCATGGCAAACGGATCTGATAAGCAGGCTCGAAAACATGAAGCTAGAGGGATGCCATCAAAGGAGAATGACAGCAGACGGAAAGTGATATCAGCGGCCAACGGGGATGAAGCAACGATGAAAAGGCACAAGAAAATTATGTCCAAGTACGAGAAGGCGAAGAAAAGCGCTGCGGATCTGGCCTTGCCTGATCTGAAAGAAAATCAACCGCCGGCAGAGGATGACGAGAAAGAAGCCCATGGACTGGTGCCTTTGCCACAACCTGCCCCTGCGCCCAGCGAATCCGCAACACCATCTTATTCCACTCTTCCTACATGGCTGGCAGCACCCTCCAAAACTTCGTCTGGACTTCGGTCAAGTTTTTCAAGTTTGGGGGTTGGAACAGGTCTGGTTGATATTCTCAAGAACAAGGGATACACAGAAGCTTTGCCTGTTCAGTCGGCGGTGATACCCCTGCTCGCAAAAGGACATGCAAGATACACCGGAGATGTCTGTGTTTCGGCCGCTACTGGGTCCGGAAAGACGCTGGCATATGTTCTCCCGATTTTCGCTGGGCTCAAACGCCTGCCTGTTGCAAAGCTACGGGCTTTGATTATTGTTCCTACAAGAGAGCTCGTCAAACAAGTTCGCGATGCATGTGAGCTCTGTTCCAGTGGTTCCGGGCTTCGAATTGGCACCGCCGTTGGCTCAACTGCTCTTAAGGACGAGCAGGCTCAGATCATGGAACAGATAAGTGTGTACAGACCAGAGAGTACCAGGAGCCAGAATGGCACAATAATGACGGCCGATGAATGGGCTTCTTTCAGTCTGGTTGACTACATTGCCGAAGCTGAGGAGTATAGCAAGACATTACCGGACCATTGTATAGAATCATCTCCATGTGTTGATGTACTGATATGCACTCCTGGCAGACTTGTTGACCATATCCGATCGACTAAAGGCTTTACACTTGGCTCTCTTGAATGGCTAGTCATAGACGAAGCTGACAGGCTACTCAATGAAAGCTTTCAAGAGTGGGTAGAGACTGTTCTACCTGCCTTAGAGACCAAGGAGAAACCTGCTACTACTGGTTCGCTAGAAGAGCTGATAAAGGCGTTTAGTCACCCAGCAGAGTCTCGGAAACTCCAAAAAGTTATACTTAGCGCTACCATGACTCGAGATATAACGAAGCTCAATTCTTTGAGACTACATAATCCTAAACTTGTGGTTGTTGATGGTGCAGAAAGGGACGAGGCCGAAGTTGGAGAGGCAGAGCCAGACAGTAACATTGCCTTGCCGTCACTCCTGAACGAAAGCTCGATACCTGTAGGCGATGGGTCTGAAAAGCCTCTCTACTTGTTGAAACTTCTGCAGTCATATATCGGCATGGTCATTGAGGAGAAAACCAGGACAAAAAGCAGGCGGATATCCGTATCCTCCGACACGAGCGTGTCCTCGAGTGACTCCAGTGATTCGTCAGACGACTCTATATCCTCCTCATCTGCCTCGTCATCCACATCTACATCAGAAGACGACTCTGATTCTAGCTCAGATTCGAATTCGTCTGTGAGCAGCGATTCATCGACCTCAGATGAACAAAACAACACATCTGGTTCAGTTTTGATATTCACAAAATCATCAGAGGCAGCATCACGGCTCTCACGTCTACTTACTCTCATGTACCCGTATCTTGATGGCAAAGTTGGGACTCTTATCAAATCCAACAAATCCAGCACCTCACGGAGGGCCATCTCAGGTTACCGAAAGGGGAAGATACAAATAATAATTGCAACAGATCGTGCCTCGCGTGGCTTGGATTTGCCTCTGCTGGATAATGTCATTAACTATGACGTTCCTAACAGCTTGACTACCTATGTTCATAGAGTTGGCCGTACTGCCAGAGCTGGCCGTCCTGGCTCTGCTTGGACTCTAGTAACCCATAGCGAGGGCAGATGGTTTACAAATGATATAGCCAGAGGAAGTGTAGCCAGAGCTGCCGGAAAGACGGTAAAGCGGGTGTCCATCAAGCTAGATGATGGAGACATATCTGACTTGCAGGAGCGATACGCCAGGGCCTTGAAGCAGTTGGAGGCTGAGGTCGTGGGCTTGCGGAAAGGCGTAGGCAAAGATAGTCCGGTTAAAGCAGCCCCTTAATTGAACTATTGTTGTCCTCGAACATATAGATATCGTCTTAGGATAATAAGCAATATTGACAGTAGCCGTAGAAAGGTGTTCTCATCCCATGAGCTGGAGCTGGTCATCCGGTGGCCATCTAACTTGGGCAAAGGTCAGGCATCGTTTAATGCTCTGGAGAAACTTGCGAGTAATCTCATCACTCATGATATGGGCCTGCCCCTTGCCTCCTTCATGTAGCTTTTCCCGGGCAGAACGCTCATGAATGCCAACCATGGTGACACCAATAGGCCAGGCTCTGGATAATGTAGTTAGCACTTGACTCTCCCATCCACGGATAGGTGCATATGAACTCTACTTACGCTTTTCCAATACTTAATGTAAGGTATCCGTCATTGGCGTCAACATATCGACGGTTCTGGGCGTTTCTGACAATCTCAACAACGGGTTCCAGGATGCCGTCCTCAATATCTCCATTCTCGAACTTCTTGAACAGTGGCCGCATGTTCTCCCGCGACTGTACCATAGCGTTATAAGCCTGCTTCCCCTGAAAGGTTTGCTTGACAGAATCATCTCGCTGGGCCAGGGCGATCTCCCACTCCTTAAGGACGAGTGTGAAGTATGAGGCCAGCTGTCTGAACAGGTATCGTTTCCCTTCCTCGTCGGCAGGCAGCTTATCAGGCACCTTCATATCGGCCTCTGGTACCAGCTCTAGGGTCGTAGGAATCGGTCCATCCGTAAGCTTCTTCCTGTTCTGCTCCGGGTTGACGAGATTTCTGTATCTCCTCAGCCTCCCCTTGTGGCTCTCTCCAAAGAGTCGTGCTGGTTCCCCGAGCTCCCGCAGCTTCCCAACCAGCTCGTCATCATCCAGATCCTCGCCGGCCTGGATAGTTGTCCCATCCTTGTCGCTGTTGGCTTCCTCTTCAGCCAGTCCTAGGCGCTTGCGGCGCTCTTTTTCTCGCGCCTCTTCCTCCGCCTCTCGTCGTGCCCTCGACTCTTCGGCTAGCCGTCTGCGTTTCTCCTCTCGCCGCCGGTTCTGTTCCGCTTCTTCTTCATCTCGCCTTCGCTTGAGTTCGGCTCGTTCTTCTCGTTCTCGCTGCAGTTTCTCCTGTTCGGCGTTGTAGGCCGCCACGCGAGCTGCCTCGATGTCAGACCGTTTGGTGTATTTCTTCTCCGAGGCGTCTGACTTGGCCTTGGATATCTCCTTGGACATAAGAGAGGCAAAGTCCATCGTGTAGTCTGCGTAGTCCTCCCAGCTGTCGTGGTCAATCGCCTGTCTGTCTGGTATGAATCTCAAGTTGGTCGCAGTTGGTCGTTCGTTCGCTCGGTCGTTTGTCTCCAGATTTTGCTTTTTTCCTTTTTCGGTCGTGAGGACTTCTAGTTATCTCAACCCCAAGTAGCCTCAAGTTAACTACCTTGCTCACTAGCTATCATTCAATCCAGACACACATTTGCCTACGTCTTTATACAATCCACATGAGTTAGCCCTTTTCACTGGCTAGTACGTGCTTGGACATTGCTATCATACAGAAATCTCGCGGTTGAACAATTCTCGCGATCTGTTGCCGCGAGCTTTGTCCGTGGTAAATAGCCACAACAGCAGCTTTGACACGCCATTCAACACATATCTACACCCCTTGAATCTCTCGATCCTGATATAAGGGCCTTGGAGGGTGTATACTTATACCTTCACTTTTCCACCAGACATTCCTTGAGAGGCGTGTACCTGTCATGGCTTCGGGAGAGGAGGCTCTCAAGATTGATCGCGAAAAGACAACGCCCTTCCACCTAAAGCTCTTCTACCGCCAGAATTCCTTTCACTCACTGTCAGACTTCCCTATCCTATCTGCACCGGCTACAGGTGAGAATGGAACAGTCTCAAACCCTCCGCTTCCTCCACATCTTCAGATATACACCTGGCAGTCGTGTTCTCTTCGCGAGCTGGCGCATCTGCTCACATCAACGCTACCCGCCTTGCTCCCCGACCCTGCGGTAGGCACGCGATTGAGCTTCCGGCTAGTTTACCCTGACACAAGGAGCCAGACTAGCGGTCGACCGGGTGACATGGGGGATGGGCGCGGGAAATATATCAGCAAAGATATAGGAAGTGTCATTATAAGGCCGAAAAAGGCCGAAGATGATGGTGAAGGAATAACGCTTGAAGGTGACGAGGCGGACAAGGTTCTGCATGACGTGCGGTTCGTGATAGGGGACTATATTGACTGTGCTATACTACCGCCCCTCGCTGACGGGTCTGTGGCTCCCCCGTTACCCTCTCGCGGACCGTCTACCTCTTCAGTGGGAGGAGGAATGCGCGCATTTGGAGGGGGCCCGTTTTCGCGGGACTCTACATTATCGCGATCGAGATATGGGCCAGGGAGGAGTGGAATAATGTCTGGGTCTAGTCAAGCCAGCGTCCCCAGCGGGGAGTGGAGAAGAGGAGAAAGGATACCAGACGGCAGTGGGCGCGCATACGGTAGGGGATTAAGAGATGGGGGACGGCCTTATTAAACGGTTGGACATGTTTCTCTACCTACCTACCTCTGAGGCTTGCAAGAGATAACAATGCAGCATTCACGGTTCTACCAAAGCTTAGAGGCATACAACAAAAATATGCATCGTCCTCAGTGTATCAATGGACAAGTATAATCAATATGGCAGATATATAATGCCTGTATGCTTCGATAGGAGGCCCAATGCAGTAGCAAAAGCACATTATCTGGCACTGGTTTGATTGATGCTCAACAGTGTTGTTATAATACAGACAAAAGACAAACAAGACGCAGTTCCAGCCAGCACACTCAAGACCGCACGTTATTCAGTCCGACATATACACTGGATGCCTCTGATCGAAAGTCCGTAATGCTGCGTCACCGTGTACGCTCGCTTCCCAAGTCATCCCACTTCAAAACTCGGCGATAGTGTCCCCTCTTCTCTTCCCTCGGAAATTGTATTTACCCTAGACGGGTTAAATTAAGTTAGAATCGCGCTGTAATCAGGCATGGATATGGTAGGATGTTGCACCCACATCTGTTTTGTAGGAGATGTAGCCGATGATGCCGGGGATGACGGCCATGTAGCAGAACGACAGCCATGCGGTACGGGGTGTCCATCTGAAATACTTGTAACGGTTCTTGTGCGTGTCTATGCAGAGGTTAGCATGTATGCTGAATGGTATACAGCTGTTAATAGCATCGACCACCACAGATGAGTCGAAGGAATAGGCCAAAGGGTGCTGACCGTAGTATTTCTGCAGCGCAGGGTCAAGGTGAAGATCTATCAATTGGGTCAGTAAACCTGTCTCACAAAGCATCAAACAGTTCTGCCTCCCTCTCCGGCATGAACTTACTCGACGGTCCCGCCATGCTTGCTGTTGTCTTTGCTGTCGCTTCTCTCGTTTGTCTTCGCCTTCGCCTTTTTTTCCTTTGACGTTGAAGGTCGGCATGTTTTCTTGGCGCTATTTGCCGCGGCAAGCGCGCTGGCGGCTAGTTAAATCTAAATCTAAAAAAAAAAAGTGTCAAAAAGTCAAGCGACGACGACGACGACGACGTTGAATATAAGGATGAGGATTATACGGAAAGGAGTGGAAGAGGATGTCGCTTTATTTTGAGGCTGCGGCTGTTCTCAGTGGGCCGTCGCACGCCGGCTCGCTCAAGTCGAGAGTCTACACAGGAAAGTGGAAGTCTCCTCCAGCCCAGATATACGCTCTGATAGTCGAGGTCGCAAAGTACAACGAGTGCATCAAGGAGGTCATAGACAACGCAGGCATCCTGGCGCATGAATCAAAGGTCAGTCAGGTCTAATCATTTTGCATTCACAATATTAATTGGATTTGCAACTAACGAGAACAAGGTGATGTGAGCAGCTAACTCCCATTCTATCGCTTCTACTGGTCCATGACTTTCTGCTGTCGAAGAGGGGCATTGCAGCTCCCTCGAATCATCCCCTTCGCCTGGCTGTAGAGCGCCACAAGTCTCGCCTTAATGCTGAACTTACGAAGTTGCGAGTTCGCCGAGGATGCGCCTCAAAGGAGGAATTGAAGCATAAGCTGGTGCAGGACCAGCAGGTGATGCAGACGTTCTCGCCTAGATGGATACGAATAAATAACACATTGACGACATTGGATCATGAGATGAAAAGTACTTTCACTGGCTATGAGTCTGTGAGTTCCTTGTCCGAGCTCGC
Organism: Trichophyton simii; assembly: GCA_014839955.1. NCBI lineage: Eukaryota > Fungi > Ascomycota > Eurotiomycetes > Onygenales > Arthrodermataceae > Trichophyton > Trichophyton simii. The sequence goes on from JACOIL010000080.1 coordinate 78,852, forward strand.
GGAAGCTACAGCAAATGAGAGGAAGTACTTCTTGGACGAACACATACCGGACCTTATGGCTATCAGTCGTGACATCGATATCACTTCTTCATCTGCATATAAAGAAGGAAGAATTATATTACAGGACAAAGCCTCTTGTTTCCCTGCCTACTTGCTACTCGGGGACCATCCAGGGCAGTGGAAGGGAGATCTTATCGATGGCTGTGCTGCTCCTGGAAACAAGACGACCCATCTCGCTTCATTACTCTCTTCTGCGCCAGAGAAGCAAAAGAGTAGGGTATTTTCTCTGGATGCATCCCACTCGCGATCCAAGATCCTGCAGACAATGGTGAAAAAGGCCGGCGCGAGTAACATAGTGACAGTTTTACCTGGTCAGGACTTTCTGGCCCTTGACCCGGCTGACACGCGTTTTCAGCATGTCACTGCTCTCCTCCTTGATCCTAGCTGTTCAGGCAGTGGGATTACGAAGCGTGAAGACGTCCCGCAACTCGACCTGCCCAAGTCAAAGTCTGAACTTGCGCTTTCTACTACGGCCGGCAGCAAGGGGTCGTCGAAGAATCGGAAAAGAAAACGAGAGAACCCAGTGCATTCATCTTCCCCAGGTACCTCTCCTACTACAGAGGCAAAAGAAGATGAGAGTGAACGGTTAGCTAAGCTTGCTAACCTGCAAAGCCAGATCGTTGAGCATGCATTTGGCTTCCCAGCGGCTACCCGGGTTACTTACAGCACCTGCTCCATACACCACGAGGAGAACGAGGATGTTGTTGCTCGTGTGCTAGCCTCATCTATCGCAAAAAATCGTGGCTGGAGGCTTGAGTTACGGTCAGAGCAGGCAAGGGGCCTTCGGAACTGGCATCACCGCGGGATGTCATCTGGCGGTACCTCAGAATGCCCATCTCAGCTATCTCCTGAACAGGTAGAGGCTTGTATTCGATGTTGGCCTGCCGGGGATGAAGGCACTGGGGGTTTTTTTGTAGCGATATTTGTGCGGGAAGAAATTGAGGGCAAAGTAGGAGGCGATGAAGACAACGACGAAGATTATGATGATGTCTGGGAGGGCTTTAGTCCTAGTTAGGGTCGTAGCATTCAAATACCAGATACGATGCTTAATTTAGTGTCTTGACTCATGTTGATTTCAAGACAAGCTTTGATACGAGCAGATAACTCTTTAATCATAGTTATCTTCGTGCCAAACTAAATCGTAAAAACTGCTTGACGAATGTACGACCAGACAGCTACTCCGTACACTTTTACCATATTCTACTTCTACGACTACTGACAGAGATGGACTCGTTTACTTTCTTTATGCAGCCGCCAGCACAAGGAATAACTAGGCTCAACTCCAATAAACAGCCACAATATCCCATCTTTAATGACGGCCTACAAGTACGCATGACTGTGTTTGTCGATGAGCAGAACTGTGACCCGGAGAATGAGGTCGACGCCGATGACGATCGAAGCTGGCATTGGGTTGCGTATGCCGGTGACGCTGATGGCGGCTGCAAGGCTGTAGGCGTGGTTCGCCTTGTCCCGCCACCGCATGGAGGACATCAGCACCAACATGAAAGCGGAAAGCCGTTTGTTAAGATTGGTCGACTGGCCGTTCTGCCTACGTATCGAGGGAAAGGGCTTGCTCGAAGATTAGTCGGGATGGCGCTGGAATGGGCGGCTGAGCATAAGATGGACGTTGGGGGTGGATGGGAGGGCTTGGTTTTGATACATGCCCAGACGGATGTGGAGGCAATGTATGCTCGACTGGGTTTCGAGACTGACAAAAGCCTGGGGCAGTGGGATGAAGAAGGCATCCTGCATGTTGGGATGTGGAAGATACTGTAATTATGAATCTACGCGGCCTACATTGGGGGACATTGAGGTTGAATATAGATTCGTCGATTTGGACATAGACAGAACGGCCGTGTGCTCAGTAACGAAATAGACAAACAGAAAAGGAAAAATAAGAAGATAAAGAAGAAGAAGGAGAAGAAGAAGAAGAAGAGGAAGAAAGAAGAAAGAAGAAAGAAGAAATAGACAAGAAGAAAATGAAATCTATATGCACGGAGGACCGGGAAACCTCGTTCAGACAGCCGTAATCAAAAGACGAACAGAATGAGCTAAACAGACACACAGTCATATCCTGGATGGAAGCATGTGAACCATGAGAGCAAGACGAAAGTAAAGAGCAAAGAGCAACGAGCCGGGAGAGCCCAAGCCAAGTCAGTAGGATTGCAGGCTCGAGACCACGGCAAGGGGGGTATCAAATGTAACAGGAGAAAAAAAAAAGAAAAAGATGGAGTAAATCGGTGAGTCGGCTAGAAGGTGCTCCAGCTCCAGTCCCTGGGTACACTGGTGGCAATCATACCATCCTGATTCTCATCTGAATCTGCGTCTGGGTCGGCAATGCTTAGCCGGTCAGCCTCTATGGCCCATCCCCGACTGCGTTCGGGGGCATTGAGGTTGGCGAGCAAGTTGTGCTGAATTTGGTTGAGCTGGTCGGTGCGAGCCTGCTCCCAGCGGCGGTAGGCAGCCCAGCAAAGGTCGCAGCTGCGTGAAGGGATGCCATCCGGGTGGAATCTGGCATTTTGGTCGAGTGGGATGGTGTAGGGGGTGTGGGAGGAGCAAAAGACATGGCCGCAGTGCCGGCAGTGATGGCGGCGTACAAAGATGCCAAAGAAGGATTTGCACACGGGCGAGTCGCAGGACGGAGAAGCCGAGTCAGCCTACTACCTGTTAGCTGCCTTGCGTACTCTTGTACCCGGTATATCAAGGTACGTATATTGAAGATAAGGGGGCAATATAATATACCTTCCAGTGCTCCCTAGTAGGCGAGCCAGTGACCTCTCCCAGATTCTGGTCCCGCAGCCACTCGTCCTGAGCGAGCCTGCTGACGCCGCTGCGAGTGCTGTCGACCGTCGACCGGCGAGATAGGTTTTCTGTGGGAGTTATGCTGCCGTCCTGCCCGTCCTGCCCGTCGACAGAGCCGTGGACGCTGCGCGGCGGCGTGAGAGGCGAGGGCTTTGGAGGCCTCTCGGTTCGACGCAGCGCCGCGGGGACGTAGAGAGGCGTCTTGAGCGGCCGCAGCTGGCGCGACTGGCCCTGGAGAGGCTGATGGGGGAGCTGATTGGGGAGCTGAGGCTGCGCGCTCATCGGCCCCGGCGAGGAGGGCGAGTTGTTCGTGGGCGTTGCGGAGGCCGAGTTGGCTGGCGATGGCTGGCCATCGGGGGCATGCCGCGAGGCGGGAGCGTTGGCGGCGGACACTTGCATCGACGGTTGTTTGCGTGATATCTGCTTGCTGCCTGGATGTCGTTTGACGTCTTCCTTTTCCTTGTCTTCTTCTGCTGGCCGCTTCTGCTCGTCTCTGGCTGTTGTTTGGCCTCGCCGTCGCTTGTTGCTGGGTTTGGTTGTTGATTTGTTTCTTTCGACTTGTGGGCGAAAAAAAAGAAAGAAAGAAGAAGGGCGTATTTTTCCCCGGACTTTTGGTACAAGACGGTATGTTACGATTCTTTGCAAGTTAAAATAGAGGATATCATAAGGCGTAAATATTGTAATTACAATACAGTGTAAGGATCATACGATCCCGGGGACGGCAAAAAGCAATATCAGATTACATCATAGTATATTTTTCGTTTGTTAGATTGTTTAATAATAATATCGACAGGAAGGAAAAGACGGTCAAGAGACGAAGGACCGGCGGGCGTTGCGGGCTCGCTGGCTGGAGTGAGCCTCGAGCTTGACGGCGACGAAGACAACCTCCATCTGGCCCGTGCCGGTGCTGGCATTGGTGGTGGGATGGACTCGCAGTCGCCACTGGCCACGATCGACCACCCACTGGCGGCTCCTCTCGCTGCCGTCGACCCTGCGGCGCTTGCGGGGCAGCTGCTGGTTGGGCTGGACAGCGGCGGCAGACGGCGTCTGGAGGCGGGGATAGAGGCCAGATGGAGTTAAGGGGGTTGCATTGCCTTCCATGGGAGAGTAACCAGCGGGAGCTTCTGCCGGTTGGAATGTGTTGTTGTTGGAGCCGTTGGAGGTGGTATCGTAGTTGCTGTTCGGGCTAAAGGGCTCGCCATCGAGGGTGATGTCTGTACTTGAGTCAATGTGGATCTTGATCCTATCTCCGGCCAAAGCAGTGTTGCTACCGTTGGGAGGGTTGTTATTGCTGCTGCTGCTATTTCCGGGCGTCACCGTCAAGCTCAGGGGAGCGTTGGCGGGTAAATTCATCTTGTTAGCAATGACCTGGCACAGGCTGGTGACACGAGCTTTGGCCAGGCCGTGCAATTCGGCTCGCATGGTGGTCAAGTCGACAAGGGTGTTGCCGCCGCCAATTTCAATGATCAACTCACGATGATCTTCATCCACAAACGGCCGGGCATAATGTACCCATCCTCCTGTAATAGTGCTGTTGGCATTGGGGTTGCTGCTGCCCTCTCCGTCAGGGACAAAGGTGATGCCAGACGGCCGGACATCTTCGAGGCGGACGGTGATCTCGAACCGGCGTCTCTCCAGGTTATAGCTGATGTCATGGGGGATCAACTTCTGCTCGAGGCCACGCAGATGGTAGTAACGGCAATCTCGCAGCAGACATGCTCGATGCTCTTCGTCGCGGATGTGTACCGGGTAGCCACGCAACAAATGCAGCAGTTCGGCGAAGACGTCTCCAGACCGGCTACTGACGATGGGAGGAGTGATGGAAGGCGGGCGCAGGAGGCCTTCGCGCTCAAGGCCCGGGAAGACAGCGGTGGGAGAGGCAAAGAATACGGCAAAGCCGAGGGAGAAGAAGTTGGGCGAGTCCCCCGGGCTCGAGAAGATATCTCGGGGAATCTGGAAGTGACGGTCTCCAATCTGGATGAAAATTTCGCACTCGAACAGCTGGGCTATCAAACGGGGCACTGTTGCATGGCCTGTTAGAACCGTAACTATTTTCTTTCTTTTTTATCTTCGGGCCAAAAAAAGGGGGGGGGCAGACTTACGGCTGTAGAACTGGGCGTCGGCGAAGAGCTTGACAAAGTGAGCCCCGTCCTTTGGGCGCACATAGTATCCTACAAGCACAATCCCATTAACTGCTGTGTCTTGACGATTGCGGGGCAGGGGAAAAAAAAACCTTGGAGATGACGGAGGATCTCATGAAAGGTCTCTGGGTCGCGGTCGATGTAGAGCGTCCTCACGTTGCCGTCCGGGTTGCTCTCCAGCTGCTCCTCGAAGAAGCGCGAAAAGTATGACGGTGCTCTATCATGTCAGCAGAGGAAACAGTGGAAGAATAGAAGCGAGGAGAACAGGGGAAGATACCATCCGAGGCGATGGAAGCGCCAGAGAGACGAAAGAGCTGCGAGCCGATCTGGATGGGAAACACCTTTTCGTGCGGCAGGATGGCGGCGTCTCCCTTGGGCGGCTCAGACAGCGGCACGCCGGTCGACATGAGGGCGGTCTAGCTCATCATCTGTAGGTCTTGTAGCCGTGGTTGTCGCAGTGGGAGAAGAAGCTGTGGTGTTGATTTGTCGAAGGCGAAGTTGAATCGAAGGTCAGAATTGAAGTTGAAGTTGGCGATGTTGCGGCTCAAGTTGAGGCTGAAAATAGTTAAAATAACAACATCAACCTCAGCGAAATGCACGACATGACACGAAGGCTTTGTTATTATTATTATTATTACTATTGTCGATTCAAGGATTATTACTTTTACCTATCTAAATGCTTATTACTGGGTATTATTTATACAAAGTGCACATGCTACTAACGAGGAACAAAGCCACAGCTGCCCTCCAGCTCGACGATCAGGTCGTTGGCCCTGCGGTAGGCCTCGCGCTGCCGGAGCCGGTCGAGATAGGCAACCAGTGCGGGATGCGAGTCTGCAGTGATGGCCTTACTGGCGGTGGCAATCTCGAGCAGGTAGCTCATCATGATATCGGCGCCAGCGAGGTCAGGGCCGCAGAGATAGGGCCCTCCCTGCGGCGCCGACTTGACCTGGTCTTCGAGAAAGCCGAGATGCAGCTTCATGTTGTGCCGCAGATACGCGTCGTCGACCTTGCCGGCGATACCCTGGGTGAGGGGCTTGATGAAGAAAGGGACCGGGGCGTTGCGGATGCCTACGATATGGTGAGCAGACGGACAAGATGCGGGATGATTGCAAAGGGAGGAGGAAACTCACGGTCGATGATGAGCTGGACGAGGAACACGGGCATCAGGCTGCCCTCGGAGTAGTGGATGAAGTATCTGTTGCGCAGCCAGGCATCCGTCTCGCCGGCGACAGAGCCCTCGCAGCCCTCGCGGTACCGCTTGGGAATCAGGGACGGGCCAAAGTGCTCGATCAAGTACTCGACTATTAGTCCAGACTCAGCCAGGACCAGCTTCTCCCGGCCAGGCACTTCGACAGAGATGACAGGCGACCTGCCGAGCGGATGGATCTTCTGCAGGGCCGGGTCAGCCAGCAGGCCCTTGTCACGCTTGAACCGCTGCAGTTCGTATGGTAGCTTGAGCTCCTCGAGCAGCCACAGGATGCGCTGTGCCCGGGATTGCTCGAGCCTGGGAGGATGAATGTTAGCAAGGGCCATCGTTCAGAAGGATGATGGCTGGCTTCATTTACATACCAGTAGAGGGTTATCTTGACGTCTTTTCTATCTTCGGCCATGATGATGCTAGCAGTCTAGTTGACCCGATGGCTAGTGATGATGTGTAGAAAATGGTGGCCAGCCGGTGCCGACGGCGACGACAAGGGCACTCTATAAGTAGTCGGAGATATTAGCAGCAGATAAAGCGTTTCGGGTTTACTATCTACTAATACTGGCTATTCTAGCTATAAGCATAGCCTCTGGGGTGCCACTCTGTATCTCCGTCGGGGCGTCTATCTCTCCGCCGTGAAGATCTCGTATTGTCCAGCTAACTCGTTATCTCCGGCGAGCTTCTCACTCTATCGATAGGTATCTACTTATGGCTACGGGGAAGACTAATTCTAGCTCACATTTATCGGCAGGACAACTCTGTTAGAGCAATCAAAAGGCTCCTACCACGGACTTGATATCATGAACATCGTAACTATGCATAGCACCGACTCGAGTCTCCCATCCATATTTTGCCGAGGAAAACTTCCGGCGGCCATAGTTCTCCCTGGTGCTAAGCTACAACTCACACCAGCCTTTGAGGTCATGTCTATGCCGGTATTTCTAACAGTGTCTAACTAGTGGAGTCATCAAGGTAGCCAACTAGTTGTCATGATGCAATGCAGACAATGATTCCCAAAGATGCATTCGACGAACTAACTAGCTAGTTAACTAACTAGTTTGCCCGTGACGCTGGATCTGAGCTGACAGATCGTGAAAGGACGGAAAAAGGGAAAGGAAGAGCAGTCTCGGAGGGGTTTATTTAGGCAGTGAATGAAGCAAACTGGACGGCCGAGAGTAATTCCTGAGCTTTGCGAAGGCATATAGTTAAGGAATCCCTGTTGATAGCCGCGGCTATTATAACCAACCAACTGACGAGCTAACAAACGAGTTGGCCAGCCGCAACAAGTAACTAATTGCCTGCCACTCGACACCCAATTGTCTAGGGAAGCAATTCATTGTTGGCTGAATGACAACTAAAGACCGACAAGATGGACGGCCGCTTGCTCAAGGCTGTCAGACAAAAGGCTAGGCTGGAGGAGGTCCGCCGGCTGGTCGAGGACGAGGCTAACCCATGCGATCTCACGGAGACGGACAACTACGGCAAGACGGCCCTCCAGTGCGCCCTCGAGCTGCAACACGGTGACACCTGCGCGTACCTTGCCGAAAAGATGGTTGAAAAGGGCCGTCGCCTGCCCGTCGCCCTGCCGGCAGCCGTGGTTGACTGGGCTGGTAGGGAGCCTTGGTTCCCCACGCTGCAACAGGCACTGGCTGACGGCGCCGGCGGGAACGACAGAAGCTGGAGTAGGACGACCAGCTTGACGAGGGAGGGCTATACGGCGTTGCTGGCATGGTTGACGGCCGCACTGGGGCTGCCGGACACCATCATGGCGCGCATCTTGGACGAGGCTGAGTTCTGGGTGGCCTCCTCTGTGCGGCGGGAGCGAGAGCTCTATTTCACCGAGAACGACAGGATCAGGCCATACATTGAGGTCGAGTATCCAGCGCTGCAGGGCTACCTGCGCAGGATAGATATCCTGACTGTCTCTCATGATCAAGGTCTGCGCTCATTTTGACTCTCCTCTCGTTACTTTGGCCTGATAGAGCTGACAGATGATATCCAGGCTGGTGCTCGGAGGGCGTGCGCGACTCCTACGATGGATCCTTTACCTGGTTCGAGATCAGAGTCCTTCGAGATGACCCAGAACAAGTCTACGAAACCCACGAAGACGAGGGGCTCATGCTGCAGGCAAACGTATGTGCCCAGCGACGGACACGGACTCACTACAATCAGATCCGGCCACGAGATGCAAGGCTGGCTGCCTGGATGGCCGCCGTCGAGCCTGGGCACCGCATTGCCGTTTTCCCGCGGGCACTCTACCCAGGCTGGGTAAACTACGTCGAATGCATAGAGTTGAAGCTGTGGTATGCCCAGTGGCATGTCTAGTTATGCATGCCTCCTACGGCTGGGAATACGGAAGTCACTGTGATTTAATATTGCTTGGTTGTAGTTCTCTCCATTTTTTGGATACACCCTAGGCCCATTGTATCCTTGACTGATGGTATTATAGAGGTAAGAATGGGGGTAGTTAACTAACATTTAGAGAAGAGATGTTGCTCAATAATGATACACCAAGGGATAGTTTTGACTCTCCCCACGAATGAATCAATACCTTAGGCTAATAATGAAAGCCAGTATTATTATGTTGTCGCAAGCATGAGAATCACAAAAATCGCAGCGAACGGGGAGAAAGATGTCTGCTGATTGTATTTGAGGTAGTTATTGTAGTTCTCGAGGTAATAGTCCCTGTAGCGTGGTTGTCGCAGTTGCAGCTGCTATTAACCAGTTACACTTGCTACCTTTGTTGGGAGCTCCATTTGAAACAGCCTTCAGGACATGAGGTCTAGTTGACTAGCCAACATTATCATCTTCAAGAGATATTTAACGAGTTAACAAAGTTACGACGGGAAGACCCACTTCCCGCCGCCCGCGCAGAGCCTCCAGAGCTAGCGTGAGCCGCGTCTCGGGTCAACTACGGTCGCATTATCACTGTTGAAGGCAAAGGAATGATTCTCAGAGTCAATAGCGGCTGATACTTCTCTAATGACTACTCAAGTGAGCATACAGCTAGTTGAATTAATCATAATAGAAAAAATTACACTATTTACTCCCTTCTAAAATGGGTAGTATGTAGCATCATTTTTCAGCAAGCTGTGTATTAATAAATTGATTATTATAGAAAACTCTAAGCTATCCACACTTCCTATCTACTAGATACTTAATGTCCTCCATATTAGTATATTCAATCTGTGGTGTTCCCTCGGGAAGTCCGATCAATAGCGGAGAGTAAATAGTCTCTGGTATTTTGCTGTTTAAATCGGCCATTGTGGATGATTGGTTATCTGGTATACTGGTATAGAAATTTATTTATTGTGCAACAACACATCAAGAGAGAGCGATATCATTCATTAATATAGCTCAATAATTACCTCTGACGTTAGCCAAGAAATTAATAGATTCGTTAGATAGTTAAAACCGAGTTAACAAGCTGTGGCGCAAGTTTAACAGTTAACTAGTTAGTAACTAGGATGGTGGGAGAAAACCCTCCCATTGAAATTTGGTATTGATATACCCAGAGCGAGATAATTAGTGAATAGTTATATAATTGAATGAGGCCAAAATATCGAGTAGGTCGAGAGTCGCTAAGGGGACCTCGCTCATTCACTGAAGTAGTTACGAGCCAGCATTTGGTCAGTGTTACTAAGTTAACTAATTAACGAGTGACCACTCTAAGCAATACGATAACTGATCAACTGCGCCCTGTATCGTCTCGTTAAGGCACCTGTCGCCAACAGTGTTCCATTCTCTTTGGGTAATAGTTAACCATGTAACTAAACATCTATAGTACAAGATTACGGCTCAAGATCCATTTGACTATGTCCGTTATCCATGTTATGCAGTATGTTTTCAATCACACTGCATGCCTTCTTCACTTGCTCAGTATCCCGGACCCAGGAGAAATGAGTGTTACCTTGTAACGACATTATCGAGACACGCTCGATAGGAATGAATTTGTCCAAGTTGTTGGCTCTGGTTCTATGATAGTACTCGTATAGTAGACGCTGCTCGTCGCTGGTATATTTGTCGTTAGGTTTGGCAGCCTTGAAGAGAACAACATCTTTAACTCGGGAAAGCATGTGCGCAAGCCGCGTGGGTTCAGGATCGTATACATGATGGATCTTGTCCAGGATTGTCCTCTCAGCCATTCCGATCTCCTCGGTGGCGCCCCGGACGTCGAAGTAGGTGTCGATGAATAGAAGTGAGCTAATTGCCTTCCCACTACCATCATCCAGTCGGCGGGCAATTTCCATTGCGAGGATGCCACCAAAACTCCAGCCAAGTAGATGATACGGTCCGTGAGGTTGAAGATGCCGTATATGGTCCGCATACCACTCCGCCAGCTCCTCAAATGTCTGTAGAGCCTTACTGTGTAGGTAGAGATTGTTGAAAGCCACCAGGTTGTGCTTTGGAAGGTATTTGACAATGTTGTTGAAGTAGCTCTCGGCCCCTCCTTCGCCCGGAGGCAGGAGAAACAGGGTGGGACCTTGTCGATTGCGAGTGTCACGATATTCAAAGTAAGGCGTGAATGTTTCTTCGGTGAATAACTGACAGGATGGAGGCTCGGTTGAAGATGTACTCGCACCGCTGAGCTGCTCGGCTATATGGTCTAGTCCGCGCTCGATCGTAGATATCAGCACCTCACTCTTGTCTTGGTCCCAGATACTGGAAACGTCAACAGCCACTCTCCCATCGATACATGTCACCGTTATATCGATAGCCGAAGAGCTCTTGTTTGCGTCCTCGGGGCTGCATGTCAGCCCGTATGCGTATGCTCCATCCCCAACAGCCAAATTCCAGTCATAATCGGGGATATGTGACGTTCGTGTAAGTTGCCCTAGATAATTGACGCTGACACTGGGTAATGGATGCCGTACATAGCCATAGAGCGCACCATATCCAGCGCCATGGCAAGGAACTCGGTCCACCTCCGCTTTTATTTCGGCCACTGCTGCAAGCATGTCGGCCTCCTTCACATTGGGAATCTGGAACGGATACATGCTGGTGAACCAGCCCATCGTACGGCTAACGTCCAGAGTGCTATCGATACCTTCTTCACGACCATGGCCTTCCAAGGTGACCATATTACAGCACATTGGCTCAACATCCTGGAGCGCTAGCCCGACTGCAGCAAGCACAGATGCTTCCATTTGGCCAGCATGCTGCAGCAGAGACACTGACTTGTCAGCACTCATGACACGTCCTAATTTTAGACGAGGTCCAGTAGAAGGGGGAAGCGCAGCAACACTTTCAGAGCTTTGAGCAATCAAGTTGTCCCAGTATTCTCTCTCCAGTTTTGAGCCCTGGTAGCTGCCCATACTGCTAGCCCATAGCCGGAGACTGCTACCCTTGCTGCCTAGATCTTCACCACGATATAGATTCTGGAGATCGCGAATCAAAATCTGCCAGCTAACTGTATCGATGGCAAGGTGGTGGATTGAGAACCATATGCGTGCTGTTTTATCACTGTAGCCGTACAAATAGCCAATAATACTGATAGGGCCATCTTCAATATTGAACCCCGACTGCCACTCGCCGAGGACCTCATTGACAGCGGCAGGCTCAGGAATACTGCTTATATCCAAGACGCGGAGCGCAATTTTCTGATGCTCTGTTGGGAATGATAGAACAAAAGTCTCACCCTTTTGTTTCAATCGTATACGGAATGCATCGTGGTAGTCCTGTAACTTCTGTACAGCAACTGATAAACGATCCACATCCAATTCTGGCGTTTGGATGTAGAATGTATGGTTCCACCGATCCCGTTTCTCCAGCGGCTTGGAAAGGAACCACTCTTGAATTGGCAGTAGGGGTGCCTCACCAGTGACAAGGCCCTGCTCAGTGCGGAACTCGCTCGTTGGATCTGACAGGTCATTACGTATAACATTATTGTACAGCTTCCGGATGGTGCGATGTTCGAATAAGTCTCGAACGGTGACCTTGTAACTAAGGCGATGATGGATTTGGGCGACTAGATGAAGGGAGGTGATGCTGTCCCCACCCAATTTGAACAGATCGTCATCAATTCCACACCGTTCCATCCCCAAGACAGAGGCCCAGAGCGCACAAAGTTTGGATTGCAGGGCATTGTGTGGTGGTGAATACACGGCCCGGGGACCGGTCGTGACGTTTATATCTGGTAGCTTTTGGATATCAAGCTTCCCTGTTCTAGTAACGGGAAAGGGACCTCTGAGATGACACAGATGGTCAGGTATCATATACCCTGGCAGTTTGGTTTTCATATATCTAATAATTATATCCTCAAGGCCTGATGGATTTTCCGTGGAGTAGTATCCGACAAGGTACTGAGCCACGCGAGAGCGTGGGTTGTCATCCATATATTTCGCGATGACAGCGCAGTCTTCAACCCCAGGAACTGAGGACATAACTCTCTGAACTTCGGAAAGTTCAATTCGGAGACCTCGAAGTTTGATTTGGAGGTCATTTCGTCCCATATATTCGATATAAGGATATCCGGAGCTATCCAGCCTGCACCTAGCGAGGTCTCCAGTCTTATACAAGTGAGAGAACTTCCCAGAGGCAGCGTCCTCATCAGTGCGGAAGGGGTTAGGGATAAACCGCTGTGCAGTTAATGTAGGCTGGTTGAGGTACCCACGAGCGAGACAGTCACCGGTTAGGTATAGTTGTCCTACTGCATTTAGCGGAACAGGCTGAAGATTATGGCTGAGTAGGTAAATTCGATTTCCAGGCAGGACTTCTCGTAGACAATTTTCAAATCCATCATTGGCTGAAAAGGCAGTAATGAGATTGTAAACTGTTGTTTCAGTGATTCCATAAGCGTTGTAAATAGTACCGTGGAAGCTATCACGCATCTTCTTGTACTGAGAAGCATGGAGCTCTTCACCAGCAGCTGTTACCATTTTCAGAAACTTCAGTTTTCGTAGATCGATTTGTTGCAAAAGAGAAGGAGTTCCGCTCAGATAAGAGAGTTTATATGAGTTGCAGATATCATAGAACTCGTTGCTGGCGAAAGAATTTTCTGGCGGGATTATCAGGGTCTGGCCACTTAAGATTGATAGCGCTATTTGTTCGAGGGAGAAGTCAAATATGTAGTTGGAGAGAAATAGCACACTATGGCTTCCTGGTGCACAGTTGCCAAAATATCGCATGCGAAGGCCGTTCTGAAGATTGATGACTCCATTTTGCTTGACTGACACACCTTTAGGTTTGCCAGTAGTTCCTGATGTGAATATACTATATGCCAGATTCTCAGGCTGCACATTTGATTTGACATCATCTGTCGATTGGCGGCTGATGTTCTCTGTGGTATCTATTGTGATGAGACTGATACCTTGGGACTCGAACCGTGCTGCGTATTTGCTATGCAAAAGAACAGCTTTTGGCTTAGATTCCTGAAGAATTGTGCCTATTCGGTTATCAGGAAACGTAGGATCAAGGGGTACATATGCCGCTCCAGCTTTCCAAACAGCAAGAATACAAATGAGCATGCTGATACTCTTGTCCAGCATCAGAGCTACATGGTCATCTGGTTTCAAGTCTGCTATTGAAAGTAAATACCATGCCAATTGGTTAGCTTGGACATTGAGATCGCCATATGTGATGGTCTTCTCTCCTTCGACAATCGCGACACAATCTGACGCCAGAGCAACTTCGGCTTCAAAAAGCTTGTTCAAGGTAGCAGCAGGCTCCTTATCCCTGGGAGTGGCAAGCTGTGTCTCCAGCAATGGCAAGTGACTGCTATCACCCAGACACATGGGCGTCAATGGGAGTTGCGTGGTGTCGTTAATCCCCTGTTCGGTTAAACGACAAACCCCATGGATAAGATGCCTATATGTATCCAACATTCCCATGACTGTGGATTTGGTGAATAGGCTTATAGCGTAGTTGAAGTTGACCATCACCTCGGATCCCATTTCAGAAACTGTAGCACTGATGTCGAATTTTGCAGCTGAGTATGTCTGCCTTGGTTGATATTCAGCGAAACCCCCTTTGTTCTCTTTTGTTCGCAGGGCATCAGCCTGGTTTGATTCATAATTGAATACAGTTTGTACTAGAGGATGCCGACTGGGGTCATTTTCTGTATTCAGGAGTTTTGTTACCTCCTGGAACGGCATGTCTTGATGAAGTTGGGCATCCACAAGCTCCCGCATTACTCGTTTAACAAGTTCAACAATTCCTTGCTGGGTCACATCCACTCGTACAACCAGAAGATTGACGAAAAAACCAACAACAGATTCAAACTGTGGGTGGGTTCGATGGGTGACAGGCACACCAACCGGAATATTAGTTTGATGGGTATAGGAAGCGAGCATCAGACCATATAATGCAAGCAGGACAGTATAGAGACTTGCTTTACAATGCTTCGCCATCTTTTGTAACATTTTCACCTCCTGTTCGCCTATAATAAAGTTCACATCATCTCCATCATACTCAAAATGGGGCGGTCGAGATTTATCGGTATTGAGGTGAAGGGGCTCGAAGTTCTTAAGCTTACTTCGCCAGAATTCGGAGAGTACACGGAAACGGTCACCTGTAAGTATATGACGATGATGATGTGCGAACTCCTTATATTGAACTTTGAGCTTTGGAAGTGTGATAGAGTCTTGGCCTTTTAAACGAGAATAAAGCATAACAAGTTCCCGTAGGATAATATTCCAAGACCAACCGTCAAAGTTCGAGTGGTGAATGACCAACGTGAGATATAACGAGACGTCACTCTCTGTGAACAGATACACCCTGAGGGGTAGCTCCTCTCCCAAGTGGAATATGCATTGAGAAACATCAGAAATTTTTTGGTCGAGATGATCCAAATCCCTGACTGTAGATGCATTGATGAAGAACAAAGATTGAGCTTCGTTATTATTCAAAATCTTCTGATGGTAGGTTCCAGAGGCAGGATCCTTCTGCAGCAAAGTACGTAATGCCTCATGTCGGGATAGAAGTTCCCTTAGCGCCTGTTCAATTAAAGAAGGGCTAATCTGGGAGGGTAATTGTAATATTTTTGTGATGTTGTACCCCTTACTATTCCCACATTCAAGCTCATGGAGGAATAAAATACGCTCTTGGGCAGGGGATATTGCGATACTCTTGTTTGTGCCGTCGATCAAGGTGATATCCTGTATGTCCCCGATGCCGTTGACGATTAAACGACCTAATGCTTCGATTGTTCGATGCTGGAAAAGCTCGGCGACACTGATTGTCCTGTGAAGAAATTCATTGACCATGAAGGATAATCTGGTACTCTTCAAACTATCGCCTCCCAAACCAAAGAAATCGCTATAGATGCTGATATCCTCTAGCGGTATTTCAAGCAACTCCGCCCATATTTCACGTAGGGTTCGTTCAATTTCAGTCCGTGGGGCAACCACTTCGTTATCAGTTGAGTCGTCAGCGGCTGGCAGAGCTTTTGTGTCTAGTTTGCCGCTAGGGGTAACAGGTAACTTTGTGACGAAGATGAACCGAGAGGGAACCATGTAGTCTGGCAGACGAGACTGCATAAATCGTTTTATATCGATCGAAGATACTGTTGAACCAGAAACACAGTATCCAACAAGGAATGTTTGGCCCCCCTGTGCGCGCTTTCTAGGAATAACCACGGACTGTTTGATTTCTGGGTACGAAGACAGAACGGCTTCAACTTCACCGAGTTCAATTCGCACTCCCCGGATTTTTACTTGAAAGTCATTGCGGCCCAAGTATTCAACCTCTCCTCTACTGC
Source organism: Trichophyton simii (assembly GCA_014839955.1). Classification (NCBI taxonomy): domain Eukaryota; kingdom Fungi; phylum Ascomycota; class Eurotiomycetes; order Onygenales; family Arthrodermataceae; genus Trichophyton; species Trichophyton simii. Next base: position 94,756 of record JACOIL010000080.1, read on the forward strand.
CCGGAATCCAACGCACAAGATCCCCAGTTTTATAGAGTCGCATGTTGCGCCCCTCACTTTTCTCTTTGTCTGTCTGGAATGGATTGAGAGGAAATCGTTCTGCTGTAAGGTCAGGGCGATTATGATAACCTCGGGCAACGCCATCACCACCTAAGTAGAGCTCTCCAACGGCCCCAATTGGGACGCGCTTCATGTCTTCATCAAGAACATAGCTGGTGCTGTTGGCTATTTGACAGCCGATACTCTTATCAGTGCGGCGCTCAGGGAAAGGGTATAGACGCTTGTGAGTAGTAATAGAGACTTCAGTAGGACCGTAACCATTGATGATAAGCCCTTGGAAGGTTTCGCGAATCTGATCAAAAACTGGTTCGCTAAATGCCTCGCCAATGCAATCGATTCGTCTTAAGTGCGCTTTGAACCGGCTAAATTCATACATGGATATGACTGACGGGGTTCCAGATAAGTAAGTTACCCTATTTTTATCCATGTACTGATAGAGCCTTTCTTTGTCTCCACGCATGGTATCGTTCAGGACTAATAGAGTCTGACCATTCAGTAAGGCATCGGTCATTTGCTCTACGAAATGATCAAAGACATAGTTCGAGAAGGAGAAGATAACCTCATCATCAGTCTCACGGAGGCCAAAGATCCTGGACAGTGAAGCCTGTAGATTAACCACTCCGTGATGTTCTACCATTACCCCTTTTGGTCGGCCAGTGGTTCCAGATGTATAGAAGATGTAGGCTAAGTTCGTGTTTATGCTTGTAGAGGGAGGGTTATCTGAACTCCAATCGCCAGTGTTATGTGTAGCCAAATCCGATGGATATATTGGCACTCCTGGCCGTGTAAGTTTCTCTACCTTGGGGATATAGATGGGGTCAGCAATCACAGTGACCGCGTTAGTGTCCTGGAGGATAAAAGCAATGCGCTCCTCGGGGTATGATGGGTCGATCGGTACATAAGCTCCACCGGACTTCCACACTGCCAGTATAGAAACAATCATGTGTTCGCTTTTATCCAGAACGAGAGCGACTAGGTCATCGGGTTGTATGTCGACTTCCCTTTTCAATTGCCAGGCCATCCAATTCGCTCTCTCGTTCAATTCATGGTATGTTAACGTTACGTCCTCATAGATGACAGCAGTTTTACCTGGAGCCCTGTCTACTTCCAACTCAAACTGCTGATGAAGAGTTGCATCTGAGAATTCGGCTTCTGTTGCATTCCACTCAGCCAATTGATTGATCTGAGCGAAAGAGAGATACTCCAAGCTATTTGCTGGCTGGGTAAGGTTGGTTGATATCTGCCTAATGGTATCCTGTACCATTGACAATAACTCTAGGATTGTTGCCGTATCGAAAAGTTCACCAGCATAGCAGATGGTAAATGTGAGCGTGTCTGTGGTAGCCGTCTTGATATCCCGAACTATAACTGTGAGGGGATAGTTCAATTTTTCCATATTTCCTTGAATGGAATAATGTAAAGTTTCTTGACGATGGAGTTCTTTCACCCTATCCAAGGCTGGATAGCTTTCAAATACAAACAGCGTGTCAAAGAGCCCATGTTTCAGGTTGCTTTTATACAAACGGCCCAGCTCAACATGCCCCCGTGTATTCATCGCGTTGACTTTGGCCTGAACGTCAGACATCGCATCCAACACGCTCTTATTTTTATACTTAGTGTGATCTAGCACTAAGGGTAGGGTGTTTATATAGAGTCCAACAGAGTGTTCAATGCCTTCGATGGGTAGATTGCGACCAGAGATTGTCGTTCCCGTGACTGTATGGCTTCCGCCACCGTACTTGTGGAGGATGGTGTGCCAGATGAACTGAAGGATGGAGTGTAGAGTGATCCCTCGCTCAGAGCATGCATCACGAATATTTCTCAGGTGAATATCGCCATCAAGACATAAGGTCTCCTGGCGTTGATCTCGGACCTGGTCATAATTTGCAAGAGGTATCTTGTATCTGCTATGCTCATTCAGAAGGACATTCATATCGCAGCGTTCCGTGATTTGTTTAACTACACCAGACCAGTATTCAAGGTGAGTATCACGATTCATTTGAAGAAAATTCTGGCTGTGGCCGTACGCTTTATCAACAAGGGTATCAAAGTGAAAATGGCCGCCTTTGATAAGGCGGAGATACTGGTCATGGACATGCTCAAAGAGTAAAGGCAGGCTCCACCCATCGAGAATAGCATGATGGCAGCTAAAGAGGGAGGAAAAACGTTGGTCATCATGCTTTATCATGTACACACGAAAGAGTTCCCCGGCATCTAGTTTGTAATCTTCCTGCACGTCTTGATTTTGTAGATTCTGAATCTTATCCTCTCTAGATAAGCCCTCTAGATCCCTGTCGGAAGAGAAGAATCGGAAATGAAGAGGCTGATCTTGGTCAATAATTTGAAATACGTCCTTCTCCCATAAAAATCGGAGCCTTAGTGCTGGAAATGCATGTTGCGTAAGTTTCCAAGCCTTCTGAAAAACATCAGGCCGCAATTCAGTATCATACCGCAAAATAGATTGCATAATGTATGTTCCAGATGGCCCTTTATTTTTTAGGTAGTGGTATATAAAACCTTGCTGAAGGCTATTGGCAAGGTAACATGTGCTGTTACTTCCAGGAAGGACAGGAAAATTTAGAGAGGCGCTCGATAGTTTAGCATTGTCAGTTGTACAGCTAGCCTCGCTTTCGCTCTGCCTCTTGCGTAGGAATGCAGCCATGCGGCTAAGTGTTTTCATTGAAAAGACGTCCTCCACAGAGATGCTGACAGAAAACTGTTGTCGAATCCGTGCAATCAGCTGAATACAACTGATACTGTGACCACCCAAGCGAAAGAAACTGTCATCAGGTGATATGGAATCATTTCCGATACCGAGAACGTCACTCCAAATCATTTGTAGGTCGATTTCCGTTTGATTTCGCAAATTATTTAGGGTGCCTTTCGCTGGTTTTGACAAATCAACCACGGGTAAAGCTTTTAGGTCAGCTTTACCATTAATATTCACAGGAATATATTCGAGGTGGACCAGGCGCGATGGAATCATGTATCTCGGTAGCTTCGTTTCTAGAAATGCCAACAGACTCGCCTCAGGGACCACTTCCCTATTATTTTGGCACACATAGTACCCCACTAAATGTTCATTGACGGTTTCTTCACCTCCTGACCTGAGCTTTCTGGACACTACCAGGCTTGTTCGGACGTTGGGATACATAGAAAGCGTCGATTCGATCTCTCCCGGCTCGATTCGGATGCCACGTAATTTGATCTGGAAATCTGCACGCCCAAGATATTCCACCTCGCCGTTGGGTAGCCATCTGGCCAAGTCGCCAGTTTTGTACATTAAGCGATTAATACCTAGCTCTTTCTCTCTTTCCGTCTGGAAAGGGTTGGGGATGAATTTGAGCGGGGTCAGGTCAGGGCGGTTTAAATACCCTCGTGAAATACCCAACCCCCCGATATGCAGTTCACCCGTTACTCCAATCGGAGTTCGCTTTAGCTCCTGGTTGAGAATATAACATTTTACATTCCTAACTGGACGCCCAAGACTGGTATTTTCTCGGCGAGAATCGGGCTTAAATATGTTCAGGGCAGTCACAAAGGCTGACTCAGTAAATCCATATTCGTTCAAAATTGTTCCCTTAAATCTCTGGCGAAGTGAGTCATATCTTGCGGCTGTTAGATTCTCGCCAACAAGGATTATACGCTTCAATGATGGGCATTTGGAAAAGTCATACTCCTGCAACACAGATGCAGTTCCGTTGAGGTAGGTAACCTGGTGGCGCTGCATAAGGGATAGCAGGTAGTCGGAATCATATTTTTTGACGTCACTTATAACGGCGAGAAGATGGCCGTTCACCAACGCCATGAGCATTTGGCGTACAAACGGTTCAAACACATAAGCAGAAAATAGCAAAATCGTCTCATGATGCGACCCTGCCACGCCGTACTTGACAGACAAATCCGTAATACTGTTCACCACACTAGTATGTTCTTTGAATATTCCTTTAGGGAAGCCGGTAGTGCCAGAGGTATAGGTCACGTATGCAAGCTGCCTGCTGGTAAGAGGCAGGTGGTCGAGATTTTGCCCATCATCGATCTCACCGGCCGCCGAGGATGCTAATTCTTTTAGAAGTAGCTCAAGTCTAATTACTTGAATATCTTTACTGCTGGTAATGATTTTTTGCAATCTTGCAGCATGTTCATCGCTAGCGATAAGGATATTAGCCTTAGTATCATCCAGGACAAAACGGACTCGGTCATCGGGGAAAGCAGGGTCGATGGGAACATAAGCAGCTCCAGACTTCCAAATCGCAAGGATTGTGATGATGAGCAGCTCGTTTTTCTCGAGAAATAGGCCGATGAGTTGCTCCGGTTGCGCGAGGCGGCAGAGATATCTGGCGAGAGAGTTCGCTTGGCGGTTGAGGTCGCCATATGTGAGCTCTCGCTCTTCGCACACAACAGCTACCTTGTCTGGCTGGTGTCGTACAGCATCTTCTATAAGATGGTTGAGTCGCTTAGAAGATTCGTAATCTCCATCGGTATTGTTCCAAACATCCAGTTGCTGTATTTGCTGCGCTGAGAGTAGGTCAATGTCCTTGACTAGGGTCCCTGGGCCTGTCGAGGCCTCCGCGAGCAGGATTTTCAGCGCATCAGTAAAATTTTGTATCGTCTCAGGCGCAAAGAGGGCCGTAGAGAACTGGACAGCCAGCTTGAGGCCTCCATCGTTGTGTCCCTCATGGACAAGCACGGCTAGTGGGAAATCGACGTCGATGCTGGACAGCCGCATCACGTGACTTAAGCGCGCCTTAACGAAGACAACCGGCAAATCGAAGAGCTCGGACTTCATCCAACCTTCCTCCAACTCACTTCCCACTTCCTCTAATCTCGATGCCCGCTTCAGCTGTGTTTCTTCTTCATTTTCCTCATTTTTTGAAGACTGTAGCCGCTGATCGCCAGTGTCGATGTTTCTGATGGCCTCGAGGACTGACGTTTGTCCGCGATTTTTGTGAGAGACAATGGTAGGGGATACCTCCCAAGAAAGCCCGTGTTCCGAATCTGGGCTGATGGAAGCAGTAACTGTGTGGGAACCATTGCCGAACCCCCTAAGCATCTGATGCACTGCAAACAGTACGATACTCCGAAGACTGCCTCCCTGCTGGATATATCTGTCCTTCAAGGCAATGGTAACCTCGTCAGGGACATCAACGGTTACAGTTTGACGCTCCCTATGGGTATCAACGTCAGAAAACCCTGTTAGTGCTAGCTGGTATTTCGTGCAGGCTTTTGCAAGGCCACTAAGATCGCAGCGTTCACTGATATGGCTGATGAAGAGCCTCCATTTATCGAGGCTCCCATTGCAGTACATCCTCTCATTGGGGGAGGGTATCTGTCTTCGCACATCCAGGGCTTTGCCATTTTCCAAGTTGGTAACATCATTACTTGGTTGGTTGATGTCGTTTTTGATAGTCATCTTGGAATATAGAGCTGGGCTTGAAACACGATGTTATGTTATAGGGTGGGAGTTGAAAAGACTTCGAAAATGTTGATGCTAGAAGGGGAGGGGAAAACCAGCAACAGAGAGAGACCTATAAACTGTCTCTATATTTCACGCCAAGCTGAGATGGTTATTTTTCCCATGTCAAATAAATACCCCTGTGTTCCATGGTTACATCTCTTAGCCTTTGCCCCAAGGGCGGAGCCTTGAGGCAATGAAGCATGCGGACCTAAATTTCATCCAATATACAGCTGATAGCATTCCACGTTATGCCTGACGTCAACCTGGTCTCTCCGGAGGTGCAATGTATTTTAGGATCTCGTATTGTTAAACCTGAAATCTGGACGATAGCTATGGGCCAGGGGCCCACCGGCGGCGATATTATCCTGGAGAGTGTTAACATGCCTGTGTGGAGCTGTCGAGATACTCGGGATTTATGCTGCATATTGATTCAATGTGACGTCTTGGCCCATGTAGTATCTTTCCGATGGATAATATCTGCATCGCCAGTCACAGCTGTTTTAAAAATGCAGAGTTCTCTTCCCGTTCTAGTGAACTGCACCCCTCGATGTTGCACTCTGAAATTCGTCACTGAAATTAATTTGCCCTTACCAACGACCTTTCAGCAACCTGACAATACTCCTTGAGATACAGCAGGCTAACCGTATCGACATCATGTCCACGACTTCAGCTGCCAACGTTCCTCGAATCAATGTCTCTCCCCTATTTGGTGATAATATGGCGGAGAAGATGAAAGTTGCTCGTGCTATTGATGCAGCCTCGCGCGGCTCAGGTTTCTTCTACGCAGTTGGCCATGGGGTCGATGTGAATCGCCTCACAGAGGAGACTCGGAAATTCCACCTCTCTATTACCGACGAGGAGAAGTGGCAGCTCGCCATTCGGGCATACAATAAAGAACACGAAAAGCAGATTCGCAGTGGCTATTATCTACCCATCCCTGGGAAGAAGGCTGTCGAGTCATTTTGTTATCTCAATCCCAACTACAGCCCTGACCATCCCCGCATTCAGCAGGGCACACCGTTTCACGAGGTGAATGTCTGGCCAGACGAGAACAAACACCCCGGTTTCCGGCAATTTGCCGAGCAGTATTACTGGGATGTGTTTGGCCTTTCCTCGGCCCTCTTGCGTGGTTACGCACTTGCCCTTGGCAAGGAAGAGGACTTTTTCACCAAGCACTTTCGAAAAGACGATACGCTGTCCTCGGTGGTCCTTATCAGATACCCGTATATCGAGGACTACCCGGCCCCCGCAATAAAAACTGCCAGTGACGGCACAAAGCTCAGCTTCGAGTGGCACGAGGACGTTTCCCTTATCACCGTCCTGTATCAATCCCAGGTTCAAAACCTACAGGTGCAGACGCCGGAGGGCTGGCTGGATATCGAAGCCGACGACACCGGCTACCTTGTCAACTGCGGGAGCTATATGGCCCATATCACGAACAACTTCTACCCAGCGCCCATTCATCGTGTGAAATTCGTGAATGCAGAGCGCCAATCCCTTCCCTTCTTTGTCAACCTGGGTTTTGATGACGTTGTCGAGCCATGGAACCCAGATTCAAATTCTCAGAACTCCGAGCCAGCCAGGAAGCCTATCCCGTATGGCCAGTACTTGCAGGATGGCCTGATTGGCTTGATCAAGAAGAACGGGCAGACTTAAAATTGCCTGTTAGTTTTTAAGTTTGGTTAACCAGCGGGTTATGTACTTAGTTATCTCAACGACCTGAAAATTATATAGATTAAATGCAACACACAGGCCATGGTTTCACCCAAATCCACACAATGATGGAGATCCAAGAACGGATACGAAGTTGAAGAACTTGGAAGACGTCCATCACAGCCACAGCCGATGTGACCGGCTTTCTGTCATGTCGTCATGCCGGTACCACTGTGGGTGTCGCTTCGCCAATTCCTCGTATTTGCTGTCTTGGGTATACAAGCTCTGGGGATTTTAGGAGCTGTTCTGGCCAGCCATTTTGTCATGTTCAAGACCTTTCTGCTCTGCAATGCGGCGACTTGATCGGATGCGGTCCGCATAGAGACCCGCTGTGGCCGTCGAAATGGACCACGCCAGGGGCGCCGCTGTGGAGCCGCCTTTGCCACACTTGCGGCAACGGGGCAAGCTTTTATCACTACCTCGGCCAACCCGAACAGCAGTTGGTTGGTTAATTAATGGGTCAAGAAGGACCTTGGGCACTGGTGGTCGGCTATATTGATAAATAGGCTGCCAAAAAGGTTGGCGGCAGCTAACTAGTTAACTAGTTGTAAAACCAACCTAGTTATATAACTATAAACTACTCCGTACCTAGGTAACAAATAACTAGTCGGCTACCTGGTTACGCTTCCCATACATTTCCTTATTTCCTCTTGCATTTTACATTGGCCGTGTTTGAGAGGTTGATATTCGCCATGATGCTCAGAGTTGCCTGCCAGGGAACCCCCTTTGAGGTGCGGATCGATCTTAATATATCTGCATGATTCGTTGCTGCGTGGATGCTCTGTTAGCTAGTTACCCTTTGACGCTAACTAGTGAATTAAAAGAACAGGTCGGCTACCAGCATGGTCATGCTGCCAAAGATGTCATTGCCAACACTCTCGAATTCTCGCTCGGCCTCATCCGTGGGCGCACAAAGAAGCAGGAAGAGGAATTGCACAGAGTAGCCACTAATATGGCACAGGTCATCGAGAAAAGGTGGCCGAAATACTTTGAAGAAATACGCGGTAAGCTTCATTCTTATGTCCAATACTTTGGTGCTATAGTATCAATGCTAACAAACCACCATTCAAATTCAAATTGAAAAGGTATTGCGCAGGGTGCTGGAAGGGAAACGTTAGAGATCATTATTCTGAACATCCGCACTGAGCTTGCATATGGCCTGGTACACCTAGACGGATGCACCAGTGTCTTCTGTAAAACGTCCGAGGGCTCTGCATTACAGGGCCAGAATTGGGATGTAAGTTTGTACTCTGGTTATGTTCCCCCTATTATCACCAATTCCTTTTTTTTTTCTTTGACAGTAGTTATGTTTATAATCAAGTTGCTAACGGCGATGTCTAGTTCTTCAGCGCATCTAAGAATAATCTCATCCAGCTTACTATCAGACAACCGGGCCTTCCTGTCATAAAAATGGTCACAGAAGCAGGCATAATCGGGAAAGTTGGCTTTAACAGTGCTGGTGTTGCTGTCAATTACAACGCACTTCATGTCCCAGGCCTACGTCCAACAGGCCTACCATCACATCTTGCTCTACGCATGGCGTTGGAAAGCTCATCTCCCACCGAAGCGTACGACAGGATCATTTCCCAAGGTGGGATGGCTGCTGGCGCCTATATCATGGTTGGAAATGCAGATGAAGCCTTTGGAATTGAGTTCTCGCATGCGGATATACTTCAACAAGTACCTGATGCTCATGGTAGACTTGTTCACACCAATCATTGCCTTCTTTCCCATGACAGCAATGCACCGGAGGTAAACCCATTAGCAGACTCATTTACTCGATACGAGAGGATGATGCAGCTTGTGAGCCAGGAAGAAACCCTGTCTAAAGCGCAATTCTCTCGCCTTTGGGAAGATGAGGACAACTATCCCGTTGGTATTTGCCGCGGACATCTTGAGGGGAAGAGCCGGGGAGAGACTCTTTTCAATATAGTTTATGACCATTCCTGCAGGGAGGCAACAGTGCGGGTTGGCCGACCGACCAAGCCTGACGAAACATTCGTCCTTCGGTTTGAAAGAGATGAAATCACCACTGAGCCTAAAGGACTGCAGAAGCTTTAGTACAACAACTTGCTCTTGAAGGCGCGAGATGCCACCGTTTATATTTACCACGTCACAATATTTCAAAGAGATATTTACACAGCGAAAATGAGACGTAAATATATAAATAGCCTTGATTAATTAGTACAAAAACATGTTTATCAGCCACAGCCGTGATGGCATGCGAATAATAAATAGTATTAAGTGTTGAAGTCCAGGCCCCGACGATAGCGCAGTCAAAAGGGTTAGTACTTTAACTTTCAAACAATGATGCTGCCTAATTAACGGCCACTACCGTTATAAAGCAGGCGGCTGGTCGTATCCGGGCCAGGATTGCGGATAGTAGGCTGGCTGAGCTGTTTGAGACGAAGACAAGCACGGCTACCGGGAATACCCTCCTTTGCAATCAGGTAGGCTGCAACACCGGCGGCATGAGGGGCTGCCATGGAGGTCCCAGACATAGTCTGGCTTCCACCCCCAGGTCTTGCAGAAAGAATATTGTGGCCAGGAGCATAAAGATCAACTATACACAAATATATTAGTATCAGATCTCGCATGTTGATTAAATGTAATGTATACTTACCGGCAGGGCCCCAGTTGGAGAACGAAGCCTTTCCGTCATTCTCAGTGCTGGCAGCAATGGTACAAACGGATCTTTCGGAAGCTGGAGAATTGCCATTCGAGTTGATCTATTGGCCCCAAGCATCGAGTTAACAAATACTACCTCTCTCCATGGAGACACTGAGATCACTCACGTTATCGTTGCCGGCGGAAACAGAAACAAACATGCCAGCCTTGATAGCCTGGGCAGTAGCGTGGTTTAGGCCTGCACTGTATGTGCCTCCGAGGGACATATTGAGAACGGACTTGTGTAGCATGCCATGTTTGCGGGCGTGTCTGATGCTCCAGTTGATACCAGCGATGATGCCACTAGTTGGGCCTTTGCCCTCGGAGTTAAGCACCTTGACCGCAACTACCTTGGCCTTCTTTGCAATTCCATAGGTTTTGCCGGCAATTGTTCCAGCGACATGGGTACCATGTCCGGTTCCATCAGAGTTCTTGTTATCAACCGTATTGGAGCCCCAAACAGCACGGCCCTGGAATTCAGAGTGGCGGATGTCTACACCCGAGTCAACAACATAGGCCCAGACGCCAGAGCCAGCAGAGCTGTCGAATACATAGTTGCGGCCTCCTCTGCGGTTGGAGAGACGGGAAAGGCCCCATGGAGCCTTGCGCTGCTGAACAACAACATGCTGGGAGATGATAGCGTCTGGCTCGACAAAGGCAACCTTGAAAATAGTACAATGTAAGACTTGGAACACTAACAGTGGTGATAAACAGCAGATAAATGTGCACGTACCTTTGGATCGTTTGAGATATCCTTTATGGTGTCTTCATCAAAGATACCACTGTACCCACGCAGGTGATCGAAGTCGTATGTCTGCTTGACACCTGCGCCATCAAGGCCACGTCGGGTCTTATTATGGTGGATGCTAGATATCCAGACGCGGTGAGAAGAGAAGTCCTGTTGAGAGGTATCGTCTTTCATGACCACGATGTAGCCGTTGGGCACAACTTCAGCCCCTTTGGGGACACTCAAGATATGTGCGGCATTAGTCACAGACAATGCCGCCAGAGAAAAGGAGAGAAAGGTAAAAAAGCCCGTCATAATGAGTGTATAGGGTCAGGAGAGCAATAAACGAGAGAAAAAAAGGAAGGGAAAAAGTGAACGACTTTCAAGAAAATGCAAAAGAGCGTATGAGGGAACGACTGAAGAAGAAAATGAATTCTTCTAGCAATAGGGAAAGGGAAGGAGGACGTTTTATAGCGGTTCCTGAGATTGAAATCCCTTGACAGGAACTTCATATACCCATGCCCTATAAAATCCCAAGCCAGAATGTTTCTCCGTTGTCAATAAATTGGGTATAATATCACCGGCCCAGAGTGCTCAACGGGTATCATGAGAGGGTCTTCAGTAGCCCAGCCTGCAGGCCAAGCACACCACAGTGAGAGATAGCAGAAAGCATGTGAAGGCGCAGCTCGTCCTGCCATGGCTAAGGAATGATGCTTGGGTGCAATGCGTATCTCTCGAGAAGCGTAACTAACAGGAACGGCAATGGCGTGAAAAGGCAGCCTGTCCGCAAGTTGGATATAAACATATAGCTAAGATGACGGTTTGGTAGTTTTCTGTCAACATTGTGAAGTGAAAAATTAGGCAGAGATGGCCTACAGCACATCCAAGCTAACGCGGGAAGAAGTTGTAACCTGAGACAAGCCTAAGTTAGCGGAAGTTTTCATTCGGAACGCTGCTTGGCATTAACTAACGGCAGCCTCTTGGTATTTATCCCTGACCTTAATAACAGGAAACTTATAAAGAATTGGCAGTAGAACACAATCGATGTTGTTGGTCCCCGTAGTCTTCGAGCTTACCGTGTTGAGTAAGTGTTTGTTATCGTTAAAATTTTGATAGTTAATGTTGGGTTCAATCCCGATTACATACCTTCATTAGCCCTATAAAGTCCTGTCATCCTGTCTACCTGCTTATTCAATTCCGTGAAACCACTTGCGCCCAAGTAAGCACATTTGCTGACGGCCTATCCCTGGCGTCCATCTTCATGAGCTTCACAGCGAACTACTCCTTGTCCTCCAGCAAAATCTCTCTTCGGCTAGCATGCTGGAAAGGTCCAATTGGTCCGGTGGCACGGAAGCCATTCCCTGTCAGCAGGGCCAGGGTATGAAGGAAGGTATTGCCCGAGAAAGCGGTGGTATTTTGTTGAGATATCCAGTCCATATCCATCGTGACCCCGAGGAGCTTTGGTTTTGAATATGAAGAACTGCCTTGCGATGTTGTTGATGATGGTTCTGGCGGTTTTCAGGAGTGGAGAAGCTGATAAACTCGACGAGCCCACCGCAGTATTTATTTTCTTTTGATCAACGGTCATTATTGAGGCATTTCTATTGGTCAATAACATCTATTTTCGATTTCTGCCCACTCACTCCACCAATCAGTATTAACTTTCTGCAAAGCATAAGACATCCATGGAGTTGATTGGTTGCTTAAACGCTCGTCAGCTATATCGATTGAAGTGTATGATTGGCTACATTTCGTTATTAATGCTCGAGGCCGTTCAACATCTCTTCGCTTGGTTGAAGCCTCGCATATTCGATAAGCCTTGAGTTCAATATCATCATCCTCCTTTCTGGTACTTAACTAGTTATTCACTGTTTTGAAACAAAATCCAACGAAGGAGTGGTGAAGCAACTGCAGGACCGTGAATTTACCAAAACGATTCACTTAGTGTCAGGATGTAGCTTAGTCATCTTGCACCCGTATAAGGGGCTGCAAATTCTGCATATAACTATACCTAATTAAGCTTATCTTTATTACTAATAATAATACCTATATTACACTTGAATTGCTTGAACTAATTATTTATCTTTATCTACTACTATTATTCTAATAGTTATAAGCTTAACTAATACTTAATAGAGTATATAATAATATATTATATATTAACTTCCTTATACTAACTATCTTTATAGAATAGTAGTAATAATATTAATATTAATAACTTATTCGATTTTAATAAGATAGATAAAAATACTAAAACTCTTAATATTACTATTCTAAAGTCTAAAAGGGACTAGGATACCTAGTATAGAGTAATATATAGCTTTAGAAAGGTAAAGAGAATATAGAATCTAGTAAAACCTAACTAGAAAGGTAAATTAGCTTTCTAAATAAAGCTCGAGCTATTAAAGAAACTACCTTAAAATATAGATATTAAGATAAAGGAGGAATATAAGCTAAATTTAGTAAAGTAAAAGAAATTAATAAAGTACTATAAGAGAGAATAATAGATATTAAGTAAATTCTAGAACTAATTAGTCTCTAGTATATAATACTCTATTATAAAGGGATTAATAATAAAAGAGTACTTCTATATTATTCTTAAAGCTCTAAAGAAATACTTCTATCTAACAGAAAAGGATAGATAGAGAGATATATAAGATTATTAGATATCTTTAATAAAGTCTTTATAGATAAAGGATATTAGTTACTAGCTTTAAAGCTAGAAGAATATATATTAAAATATAAAAAAGCTTAAATTAATTATTAAAGAATAGATAATTAATAAATTTATTTAAGCTAATAAATAGATAGATTATATTTATATAATAATATAAGTAAATTAAGATATTTAAGGTATATTCTACTAGATTATTAATAAATTTTATAGATACTATAATATAAAGCTAATAGTATATAAGATAAAATACTAAGTAGCTTTTCTTTTATCTATATCTTTATTAATACTATCTAAACTAATACTATAAGGCTAGCTATAGTAGTAAAAGAAAGTTCTAATCTATATTTATAGAGCTATTTACTAGTATACTAAATATAGTTACCTAAATAAGGATATAAGAATAAAAGGATAGGTAGAAGACTCTAAGGTAAGGTAGAAGGTAGATAAAACCCTAAAGAATAAGTATAAGAAGGTAAATATCTAAAAGGTATTATAGATATATAAAGCTTACTAGAAGAAGATAAATAATATTAATTCTATAAATCTTATAGTAGGGAATAATACTAAAGATACTACCTTAAGCCTCTCTTCTATTATATTTATTACCTTAGATACTAATATATCTTTAACTATATTAGCTCTTTTAATAGTATCTAATTTCTTACTAAAAAATAGTATAGTCTATAACTTAGTAATAATAATATATATTATTAATAATAGTAATTAATTTAATATACTTAAACTATATAAGGGAGTTATCTTAACTAGTACTACTAAAACTAAGATATATAGAGTTAGAATAACTAATATCTAGCTTATAATATTAGATAGTAAGTAAAAATAAGGATAGCTCGAGAATACCTAGTATATTTCTAGCTTCTATACTAGTTTAGTATCTAATTTATAAATAAAGAAGAAGGGACTCTTTTATAATAGTAAGACTAAATATATTAGAAAAGGGGGAAATAAAGAAATTATAATTAAGATATAGAAAATTAATAGCTTACTTATTATTAAATATAATACTCTACTAATAGTAAATATAGCTTTTATATCTTTTTATATATCTAAGAAGAGTACTATAAATAAAGCTTTTTAATATAAATAACTTAATTATTTTAATAATAAAGCTACTAAATACCTTAAAGTAGTCTTTAATAATATTAAAGTTATTTATTTAAAGCTACTAATATCTAAAATTAGAGACTCTAAATTAGTTTATAAAGCTTACGCGAGCTTAAAATCTAAATATTAAATTTCTTAAAGAATACCTATAATAAGAGTAATAATATCCTTCTAATACTTATATATTAACCTTATCTAGACTTAGCTTAAAGAATATAATAAAGATAGATAAATTACTTACTTTTTTTATAAAGTAATAAAATAGTATAGAATTATTATATTAATAAATAAATTAGTTATCTTATAGATAATTATTAATATAGTAATATATATTAAGTAATAGTTTATTTATAAAGTCTTTATTATTAGAACTAATATTAAATAGTTAATTAGTAATACTTTCTAAGACTAAATTAAGAGCTAAAGTATTACTATTAAATAGTTCGCCAAGTATATACTAGAGTAAAATAATACTATAGAATATTTAGGTAGAATATTAATATAAATAGTAAGAATATTATAAATAGAGGCTAAACTCCTAGAAGAGCTCTAGAATAAGCTTATATATACTATAATCTATATTTTAAATAGACTACTAATATAGGTACTAGACTAGAAGTTACTACTAATTTACTTAAAGGAATATATTATAAATAGGAACTCTTCGAGCCCTATATTACTAATATTAATATCTCTAGTCTATTTATAAATTATTAGTTATAAAGTTTATACTAGAGACTCTAAAATTAAATAAAGTAAGAAGTTTAAGCCTTAAGCTTATATTAAGTACCTTATTAGCTATAAATTAATAAATATTTTTAAAATCTAGATACTATAATTAGGATATATAATATACTTCTAAGATATAGAATTTAATAAAATTAAAATATTTAATCTAGATAGAAAGCTATTAAGTAAGTAGCTTATTAATTATTTAGAAGAGATAGTAAGTATAATTAAGATAGTTAAAGACTACTTAATAATAGTACTAATATATAGTGTAGAGAGTAACTAATTAATTACTTAGGAACCTACTATAGAGCCTTCTACTAAGTTTAAATTAATATTAATAGTACTAAATGAAGCTAATAAAGACTCTATTTCTATACTATAAGTTAATATAAATTTAAAATTTAATATTAAACTAGATTAACTAACTTAATTAGCTTTACTAAATCTAATACTAGAACCTAAAGATAAATAATTTATTATAGAAGATAAAGCCTCTAGCTTAGAGTTAGGAACTAATAAATTAGTAAGTTTATAGTAAAATTAGACTTTTAAGAACTAATTATTAGATATAATCCCTAGATTATTTAAAGTACCTCTATTAAAACCCTCGGGACTCTTAAGATTAATAAAAATAGATTAATCTATAGATCTCCTAATAAATAATATTATTAAAGATAAATAAATATAGAAGTCTTCTAAATATACTATAAGCCTTTTAATAGCTATAGAACTACTAATATAAGTTTACTATACCTTCTTTATAGAAATATTATATTTTTCTAAGTCTATAAATAAATTAATATAATCTACTCTCTTACTACTACTAAAGAATTAGTAAAAAATACTTAAATACCTTTATAAGAAGGAATTTATTAAAGTAGCGAAAGTAGAATAGAATAAAATAGTAGAAAGGAATATATTTAAGCTAGTACTAATACTTAAGAATAAGTAAGTTCTACTACTTTATTAG